>VRYO01000369.1:5867719-5884736 GCA_009812075.1 Sialia sialis
TTGTTTTGTTTTGTTACTCCCCTGTGCCTTCCAGTGTCATACACAGGGCAGGCAAGACTAACATTTGGTATCAGAGGTTAGCATAACAAGAGGGGAAAAGCACACTTCAGCTCCCAGGGAAGTGGATAAACACTCCGTTCCCTCGCTGACGCTGCCTGCTCTGTTGGGAAATATCTCTGCTTTTGCTCTGGGTTAGTGGAGGAAAGACATGGAGCAAAAAGGCTTTTTTTTTCCCTCGAGATATTATTCCTGGGAGTTGTGTCTCAGATTATCTCACAACACAATGCAGGCCAAACTCATTGCATTGATCATATTGAACTCCAAGATGAATAAAAACATTGGTGACAGACATCAGAGGGGTTAACTGTACCTCAGTTCAGTTCTCAACAGTTTTAAAAGCATAATAAATGCTGTTTTTCTTCTCATTATATGAATGAGAAATTGTCAGCAGTGTTTTGTCTCTTTAAACAAACATAAAGCAAGTTTTACTAGTATCAACTTCATAAAGTAAAATACTCTCTTAAAATGTTATAAATAATACTTCTGATCAATATCTCTATATAAGTTTACAGTAATTTCACAATTATAAGCTGCATCTGATTATAAGCCACACATCCGGGTAGTCGGGTAGACCACGGGATTTGTCCATATATAATCTGCACCTGAATATAAGCCGCTTTTTTTTTTTTTAAAGTGAGGATCAATGTGCAACAAAGTAACGATTTAGTACCAGAATCGCAGGATTGAGGGGTTTGCTGTCAAGTTGCTCAATTTGCAAACAGTTTTCACAGACTGGCAAAGCCTTTAAAGGCAGCCCCAGGCACCTTCCCTGTGCAGCGGGCCTCACCAATCCAGCGGCGGCCCGCCGCCCGCTCGCCAATGGCTCCAGCTCACCGCCTACCTGGCAGCGGCTCTGCAGCACCTCCCTCCCTGGCCGGCCCCCACTTCCAGGTTGGCATTTCGCTGGGATTTGTCCATAAATAAACTGCACCTGATGATTAGCCGCCCTACTGGGCTAGGCTGGATTCTTTGATGAAAAGGGTGTGGCTTATAATTGTGAAATTACTGTATTTGCATTCTATTTTAGCAGCAGTTCCAAAATTTTGTATGTTTTACACTTAAAACATTTTGCAATTTCTGAATAGTATTAATAAATTTATGATTTGAATCTTAATATTTGCCTTTTTTTGTCCTGCTTTAAAATTGGATGTTTTCTTTTTTCTTAACCCACAGTTCTTTGCATTCCATTCCTTTAAGCTTTTGCCGTTATCTTTCTAGAGGTTTTTTCCCCCCCTACCTAATTAAAACAAAATGACAAAACCTCAAGAGAGTGCTGGAGGCATTAGAAGATGTTTTAGAAAGATGCTAACCTGTGTTAGATCAATAGCAGCTGTTTCTTTTGCTTCAATGCAGCTACAAGAATTTATAGCATTAAGATTTACACATTTTTGCTTGTGCTCCCTGAATAAACAACTAGCTAAGATTTTCCCTCCGTAAAAGCAATGGCAAAATTTTACAAAGAAATTATTTCTTTGTGGGAATCAAAGAAGCAGAGGATTAAATTAAAAGTGTATTGATTTATTGCAGGTGAGGATCTTTGCTTTTCCAGAGTGCTGGCCTCTGAACTCCTTTTCCTTAGTACTCCCATGATTTTTGTCTTCTTTTAGTGCTGAGCAGGAGAGCTTAAAAAATTACCTGGAGACTTTTAAAGGTTTATTTCTATTTCTATCACACCTTCCAGTGATGAAGAACTAGCAGCTGTTTGGCCCTCAACAAGTATTTATGTCTTTTTTAAAACATTGATTGTTATAGAGCATTCATAGGCAGCTTGTATATACGTATATATCTCACTTGGTATTAAAGCAAATATATACATATATATATATATATATATATAAATACATATAGAGGGTTATTAAAGGTAATTGTGCTTAGATCTAATTATTTCATCTGTCTTAATATTTATATTTGTATTCTTCCCTCCACATTACCCATGCCTCAAGTTCACTGCTCAACGTGGGTAAGGAAATGCAAACATTCCAATTTTAAAAGTGAAGACATAATTAAATAACCTACAGCACATTATTCCATGGGAAGGCTAAATGAGAAGCTGAGGGGAGCTGGGAAGTGCCCTGGGATGGACGAAGAAAGGAGATAACACCGAGTGGTTGATGCCAAAGCTCTCAAAAACACTCCTGGTGGATTCCTGCAGCACCTCCAAATTTCACCCAGCATGAGAGACAAGCATGATCTGAGTGAATGAAAGAGGAACAAAACACCCTTGGCTGGCTGGGAGCTGGCAGGAGTCCCATCCATTGACTGCTGCCTCTGCTCAACTCTGTGAGCAGGTTTGACTCGCAGCCTTGCGCTGTTGTTGTTGGCACGAGGATGGAGCGGGAGCTCTGTGTAATCACCACTCCGGCTTTCCAGCCCCGGATCAGTTTCCATAAACAAACCACAGGCCCAGTCCTCCGTGGGGGTCACTTCACTCAGCTGCTGTCTGGCCACGGAAAGGTCCCTCACCCCATTAAACCAGGGGTTTGCAGTAGTGAAATCACAACCAACCCCTTCAGATTTAACAGAAGGGCTCAGCATCCAGCAGGATCAGCTCCCTCAGTAGCCAAAGTCAATCAAAGATCAAAACCCAGGTTATTCCCAAAGGCATTTCTGGATTTTTACCAGCATGGCCAAGAGGTGACCTCAACCCTCTTTGGAGAGACTCTACAAGGTGTCTATGAATGCCTAAGATTACAGATAGTGTGGGAAATGGGCTCAGAGATTCTCTGTGGAAGCTCCAAGGAACTTGGTCCTCTCACTTCCTAGAAAAAAGGGCATGACAGTCCCATCCCCTCCTCTAAGTGGCCATAACCCTGAGACTGTGCCATTCTGACAGGACAAGAAATGCCTCAAGCTGCGCTGGAAGAGGTCCAGGCTGGACACCAGGGGAAATTTTTTCCTAGGAAGCGTTGATAAACATTGAAAGGAAGGTGATGGAGTCCCCATCCCTGGAGGTGCCAAGGAATGCCCTGGATGTAGCACTCAGTGCCATAGTCTGGTTGACACAGTGGGATTCACAGGTTGGGTTCAATGATCTTGGAATTCTTTTCCAGCCTCATTGATGCAGTAACTCAGTGTTTGAGGGTGAGTCCCCAACAGTTTTTTTTTCCCTTAGTGAAACACTAATTTTAAAGAAATTAGGATTTTAGTAAAAGTTAGAAGAAACTGGGCTTGAGACAGTTACCTGAAACTTAAATAATTGATTGCCTGTCAATTTACGTTTGCTCAGTTGTGCTTGCAATGGGAAAGGAGGAAACTAGTAGGTAGGTCCAACGAACACGAACAGTTGCAACCAGAAACTCATTCTTTGCAAAACTGGAGGTACCCCAAAAGCCATTTGTATTGTCATTAACAGAAAAGGTCAGGGCGAGGAAGACTCGCCTTACTTCCTCCTTTTAAAACCCCTCCCCACAAAAACTACTCCAGACTTAATTTAAGAAGCCAACCACACATGCTTAATAGCTATTCAAGCTAATTACCATAGGAAGCAGGGGATGGGAGGGGCTGGTATTATGAATATGTATTTGTTTGAACCTTTTGTCAATAAATAGACTCTGTGACCACCTGTAATTTTGCAGTGCATATTAGGGGGTTACCCCACGCTGCTGCCCAGCACTGAATAAACATATCCTTTCTAACTTTAAACTGTTAGAGAGTCTTTTGTCCATCACAGTTGAGTATCGGTGTTAGACCAATACTCATATTTTGGTAAATCATTAGGAAAAAGGAGAAGCCAGGTTATCCTTCAGGGGAGGCTTTTTTCTCTGTAAGCAAAGACTCCTAACACACAGCACAGGCTTTTTCAGGTTTGATTTCTTGATCACAAATTATGCCCAAGGAAAATTTAACAAAAGGCACTCCAAGGTCATTCATAGTCAAACTGATGTGCAGATGTGGATACCCAGATTTTGATCTGTGTTATTCTGTCTACCTTCTCCCAGCTATAAAGTCAATCCTTAATACCGTTTTTCCCTAAAAAATCCAGCAAATACACAACACTTTTGCCATAAATACATTAAATATTAATATTAATAAATGCATTATCACTAAATCCACTTATTTGTAAATGTAAAGGCATAAATAGTGCATTTATATTATTATATTTATTTTAAATAAACACATTTCTTACATAAAAATATATTTAAATAATATTTATGCATTCATGCAGTCTTTCTTATATATATATTCTTTCTCAGTCTACTCTGTTATCTTTCTGTGTGGTTAACAAGTGCCGAAACCTATTTGTTTTGATTTACTCTATATCCACAGTCCCTAAACACTAGCTCCTAACTCAATCTCAAAACTCTGTTTAAATTCCTAGCACTATCCTGATTTACAGCAGCAGAGGATCTCCCTTACTATATACCTTAATTTAAAAAAAGAAAAAAGCCTAAAAAAAACCAATAAAACCAAACAAGCCAAACCAAAACAAAAAATATCCACCCCCCAAAAAACAAAACCATCTCAATATAGCCCCCCAAATAAAATCAAAATAAAAAATATGGAGAAAAATTGATACTTCTATGTTAATTATAAAGAAAAAATTGTGGACAAATAATACTAGAAAAATAGAAAAATTCAAAGCAAGTTGTCTGGATTTGACATGTCCAGGGGAGCTTAAGGATACTTAATCTTTTATCTCTCCAAATGTTTTGGAAACAAAAGCAAAAAGTCCAAACCAGTAAAGAGTGAGACATACCAAATGTGGTTGGGAATGATGCTAAAATGATGACCAATGTTACCATGCTGGGTCTCACCTTTCAGACCTCAGAACATGGTAAAAGGGGTTATTAAAATTATTTTTTTCAGAATTAGAGTTCTTAGTTTTGTTTTCCTAGAAGACTTCTACCTGTCTGATAATTTCACACCAGTGTGAGGTTCCTGTGTATTTCCCACTGCTATTAATTTGTGATATCCTGTATTTTTTTGTCCAAATCTGTGATTTCTTGTCCCAGTGTCTCAAAAAGATCTAGATAGTAAAAAATTTATTAAGATTTTCTTCTCTTCTGTAATTACTGACCTTGTCAAAGAAAAGTATTAAAAATCCTTCTCCTTAAACTGTAAACTGAGTTAAAATGTTGTTTCTACAAGACTATTTTTTTAATCAATTGTCTTTTAATTCTTTAGACTGGCTTGTTTTTTTACCCACTCTTGTACTTTAGAAAGTAAATTAATTGTGAATTAAGACATTGCTAAATTCATCTTCCTGCTATAACAGGACACCCAGCTTGTCAGAGAAACTGAAACCAGGGAAATCAGCAGAGGCAGTAATGACAATGGAATGGCAATTCCCATTCCCCTTTTCACAGAAAAAAAGTGTCAAATCTCCTTGTCCTGTGCTTGCAGAGGAGGTTTCTTTTGTGTCTTCTTTCATTTTACACTCGAACACACACATACAAGCCCTTGGCTCCAACATTTTGAGAAAAAATGGAAAATATTTGAGGACCAAAGAAGTCAGGTTGGAGATGAATATCTTGGTGTTTTTAAAAGCTCATACAAAGCAGAATAAATTTCTTCATGTCCTACTCAGGAATCATCAATATTAGTGAGCTTGGCCTCATAAAAAATTAGGTATAATCTGATTACATTCTTCTAAGGGCTTCAGTTTCCATCAGTCTTAAAATGGACTGTACTTTTATTTCCATTAAGTTACAAGTGCATAAAGGTTAACTGGATTTCTAAATCTGTTACTGGGGATGTTCTTGAGGACAGAGACATCCTCATTCAGAAAGTCTTTCTGAAATACATTTTACCCAGACAAAACTTCTGTTTTCCATCCTTTGAGCTCAAATTCGGGCTGTTTTGAATTTTTGGTCACCTCTGCAGGGCTGGGTCCTTGGACACCCACGAATTCTAAGCTGCAGTGACAAGCACATTGAGCAGCAGCCAGGCTAAGAAAGAAATGTGACATGAAAATTCCCCATGCCAGGAATTGCTGTCTGTTGTTCAATAGCCAGCCATGAGAATGTTTCATTTCACATTAATGTGTAAAGGGATGATGGGGGTGAGGGGAGAACTCTCCGTGGCATTTTTTTCCATGGGGCTGGGAAATGGGATACAGGAATGAAGGTTAAAGCTGAGACCCCCGAGCTGGGGAAGGAGCTGAGGGCCAGCCCAGGGATGACACGCTTAATGTGAGGCATTCTTCTCGGTGGGAAGACTTTGGCACACATTCCAGAGAGGCTCGAGCTGGCACTGGGACTTGGAAATATCACAGTCCCTTGCACTTTGAGAGGGTACTTAAATTGACACATTGGCGCCCTTCCAGGAATATTACAGCATATTAGTAGAAAGGCAATGATTTCCTTTCTAAGAAGTCATTGTAATTTTTGGTAATTCAAGACGTAGCCAAAAATGGGCACAAAGTTGCAGTGTATAGCTGCAGCCCTTTATGACTCAGTTTTTCATGCTATATCCAAACAGAGGGACAGGCTGCTGTCAGAACATGCAGGACGTTTTATCCAAGTCTCCCTATTTCTCTTGTCATAACATCCTGGACTCAAGGACATGCTTGAAAGCCACTGCCAGCTGAGCATCTCCTGTTGCTGGCACCTTCTCATCCCAGTTCCCCTCCCCCCAGGAATCAGGGAAAGCCTGCAGGTATCCACCTTCCTCCCTGACATCTTTGCCACTGCTAACATCAACTCCCACCACTGGTTTCTGCCAGCATGGGAGGTGAACTCAGGCAGCCCATAAATTTATGCTCCAGTGGTTTCCTCTGCTTTATAATTAGACTCCCATTCATTAAATAAATCAAATGCACTTGCTATCTGCTGGCTCAGGAGTGGCAAAGCAGGTATATGGAAAGCTTGCAGCACCCTCTCTCCTGCTCCCACAGCCAGGATGCAGGGTCCCAGCAAAGGGGAGGCAACCAAGGATTTGCTCTGAAGAGAGCTGTTCCAACAATTCAGTACAAGATACCAAACTTGCAGACATGTCACTGGAGCGATGCTTTCACGTGGAAAACCCTTCTGTGAGCTGCTGCCAGTTCAGGCAGTCATGGTGCAAAAGATGCAGTCATCACCTTCTAGCTGCAGAAATTACCTTTCCAAATGGGAGATAACAGAAGGGACAGTATCTACCCCCTGGCACAAAGCCCATTGGGTGAAGAAATGCCAGCATACTGGAGCAAGAGAGGAGCAGAGCATTCTTGTACACACACTGCTCTCTAAGTGCATATTTATTTACAGGAAGGTTTAAACAGTGGCAGGAATATTATCAATAATTGCTATTTCTGAGCCCATCTGTGGGAAGCTGACACTTTACATAGATTCTGGTCATATTTAAATAACGTCCCTGGTCATTTGAGCATAGTCCAATAATTCCTTGGGCCAAGAAGCAGTTCAGTCACTCTAAACTGGAAAATGTCACAGCACCACTTCCAAGAGACCTCATAGACCCTGATGCAAAGCCTGCATTCTGGATTTTCACAGCTGCCAGTGAGACTGGGTTTTGAATATTCTTGGTTTAGTAACCTGTTGACACCACGACAGTGCTGTTTCTAAATACCTCCAAACCATCCCTGATAGAGGAATGGCTCATAGGATTAAGAATAATCAGAGAATTATGACAACAGAAAGCCCCTGCCAAGCCCCTAGAGGCACTGTACAGCCTAGTTAGAACCAAACTATAAGACAGTTTAAATCACTTCATAACAAGCTCTTAAATCAAGCTGATAAAAGCAATTAAGTAAACAGCAGGAAAGGAGAAGAGTGATTAAACTGAAGGAAAACATTGGCACAAGAACACATGTGTATAACCTAGACAGGAATACATCTAGGCTGGAAATCGGTTAAGCATTCTAAAGTCTTCAAGGACAGAGATTCTTGCAACAGCTGTTCAGCAGGAGTAAAGGGAGAAGTGAGACAATAATTTTAAGGTAGAGTTCCATGGATTTTTTACCAGGATTGTGCAATGTTTCCTGAGACTGCAGTAGTTAGTGCTTGATGACCCTGTGAAATCCCATTCTCTCTCCTGTGGTTCTAAAGAAAAGGAAAAAAAAAAAGGAGCCAGATGAAAAACTGCTCCAGAAGACAGGACTGAGAGTATGAGTATGTACAAATATTCAAAGGGAGGGCTCCGAGCAGGGCCCAGGCTCTGCTCCGGGGGCCCAGCAATGGCACCAGAGCCAGGGCAGGGACTGAGCCCAGGGGGTTCCACCTGCACATGAGGCACAACTTCTTCCCTGGGCAGTGCTGAACAGAGACCAGAGAGGGTGTGGAGTCTCCTCACTGGGGATATTCCAGAAGCATCTGGACATAATCCTGTGCCCTGTGCTCTGGGATGGCCCTGCTGGAGCAGGGAGGTGGCACCAGCTGGTCCAGCCTCACCCATTCAATGATTCCTGTGGGATGGGGCAGTTTTGCTAGCCAGGCATCAATGCTCTGGAAGAACTGCTTGGAAAAAAGACCCAGTGCTGGCTCTGAACCCACTGCTACCACTGTGTTGTGTCCCAGCTTATTGGAAACTCTTCCTCTACCCTGAAGGTTAAGCCATCCTGAATTCCATCTTTGGGAAGCTCAGAGGGGTAGCCCTGCCTGTCAGGCATCACCTTCTTCTTTACTCAGCTCTAATGCTGCAAATCCACCTACAGTAATTTCATGATTATAAGCCTCACCTTCTTCATTGAAGAATCCAGTCTACCACAGTAGTGCAGCTTATATTCAGGTGTGGCTTATCTATGGACAAATCCCAGTGAAATGCCAACCCAGATGTGAGAGCCAGCAGAGGAGGGCACCTGGGGCTGCCTTTAAAGGCTTTGCTGGTCTATGAAAACTGTTGCAACTTGAGCACGTGACACCAAACCCAGCTGGCATCAATTCTGTTACTAATTTGTTACTTTGTTACACATGGATCCTCACTTAAAAAAAAAAAAAAAGTGCAGCTTATATTCAGGTATGGCTTATATATGGACAAATCTTGTGGTCTACCCGGCTACCAGGAGGTGTGGCTTATAATCAGGTGCCTATAATTGTGAAATTACTGTATTTTGATTTAATGCATCTCACTTTCCTCCCACATCCCTCAGCAGAGCTCTTCTCTTCAGCTCCTTCACCTCGGCCATTTTCTCTCTGTTGAAGGTCTCCTATAAGAGACTCATTTATTGTTATTGCTTAGTCTGCTAATTGCCCAGGAGGATCATACATCTTCTCTTGCTGGGGTGTTCAATTAACCTGTATCTCAATATTACACTTTTCCCCACATTCCTCCATCCTCCTTTTTCCTTCTTTGCCCTCCTCTTCTCCCCTCCCCTCTGCCCCGTGTCATCTTTCAGGAAGCAATATATTGTGCCTTCTATTTACATCTCTGGCTTCAGGCCTGTTTGGAAACTGAAATCCCTATTAGAAACAGAGACACAAGTGATTAAACAAACCTTAGAACAGGACCAGGGTGTAGGGAAGTAATTAAATACTCCATAAACGCTGTAAAGCTGTAATGAAACTGCCATCCCATCGAGTCAGCGGTTCGTGGAAGGTGCTGCCCAGGGAAGAGTTCAGTCCTGGCATTCAGCCACAGGCAGGAATTCCTGCTGGCTTGTTTGCCTGAAGCTGGAGGAGCTCTCTGGCCAGTGCCACTGTGGGCATGTGTGGGGCTCTGATCTCTTAATTAACCAGATTTCCTACCACAAAACAGCCAAAGCTCTTCTGGAGCTGTAAAGATTCACTTATGCACGGGAGGGCTGTTGAAGGGGGAGCTACATTTTGTTGCTGTAGATAAATTGCTTTTTAAAGAAGAGGCTTTACATGCCTCAAAACAATAAAATCACTTCTTGACATTCTAAGCAAAAGGAAGACATCTTGATAAAATATTCTGGAGATTTAAGCCTAATTTGCTTTTTCTGCTTTTCATTTTGTGGAGCATGTTGTTGTCTGAGTTATTGGACCCCATCTTGGACCACATGTTTTTCAGGGGTCAAGTGATTTTTAAAAATATCGACAAGTTAATTGATCTTAAGGCCTCACTTCATAACAGTATCAAATCATAGTTTGCACTGGCAGTTTTAGCCCTTTTCCTATTGCAGCTGGTGGAGACTAGGGACCAGGTTATGACTGAAAAACCCAAACCTGCTTTCAGCCTGCTCCTGCAGCACCAGAATTGTGCCACTCTGACTGCATCAGGACAAAAACTTAAATCTACAAAAACTTAAATCTACAAAAACTAAAAAGAGAAAAATTCATTGAAATAAATTTTATATTAAAAGGAGGACAAAATTGGTTTGTTATACAATTTCTGGTGCTTCTCTATACTTCTTATTTTTCTTCCTATTATTATATGCTTAAATTACTAATTTTATCAATTTCTATTTAAACCAGAGTAAAAACTGCTTGATATTCCTGCTTCTTTTAGTCTTTTATGTCTCCCCAAATGAAAACCTTTGAGGCAAAATGCAAGTGGAAAAATTTAAAACAGGCAGAATAAAAGGAGAAAATTATCAGAAACCCAGTGATTAAAGCAGGTTTTTTTCAATAGTCACAAAAAACCCAAAAAAATCCCAAAAAAACCCCAGCATTGACTTCCTAATTAAATGATATTTCATTGCAAGTTTGTTTGTAAGGAAATTTCACCAATCATTGGGAAACAGGTATTTATCCAAAGTGTACCTCTGGAAAACTTTGGATATCTCTGGATAGCACAGACAAAGTATCCTTGTGTGAGTAAAGCTAAAAATCACTGTGTAAGTGCTCATAAGGATTTGTACCTTTGCAAGTCGTAAATGGACACAGGAAGTCAGTGAGGTTTGACATATTTTGTTTTGAGGTGTTTTTTACAAACTAAAGGATAAATATTAATGGAGGTGACATTCTCTGAATAATTATCAGAGCCTGGGAAATTGTTTCTAACACTAGCTATAGTCAATCAATTAAAAAAATTAAGTTCCCATTTCATTTCATCTATTGCTTCTTGGAGTATTTTTAATTTCTTGTGACTTCCAATTGCATTTTAAGGACCTTAAAAGGGCTCAGTTTGGCTTGAAAACAGAATTGGTTTTTTATGTAATTCTCTTCTGTTGCCTTATTTTGTATTCCTAACTCATTTGGCCAGCTCTAACTCACTCTGACTCCAGAGTTCATCTGGGGAATGGCTGCCAAGCCAAGTCACATCACCTAGAATGTCACATGCAACCAAATTCTTCCCATGCCCGTCCTCTCCCACAAACATCTTTTTTCTTTCTGGCATAGCGGCAAGATGCTGCTTTTATGCCAGCAAAGATTCCCTGTGCTAAAATGGGGTTTGTTCAGAATGATTTTTACAGTGACAGCACCACTGAGCCATTCTCAGCATCTTTCTTTATTTTATTTGGTTTTATTTTTAATTTTCTTCCCAGAATTCCACATGGATTTTTGTGTCTGCAGCTGTTTAGAACAGTGTTTTTGCAGGCACAAAATGAACCTACTGATACTTAGATCCCACTTTTTTCAGGAGACTGAGTCTAGTTTTATTTATCTAAGCCCTGATTAGCTTTACATCTCCAAAAGATTTCTTATTTTTAATTGTGTACAATGATATTAAAAACACCAGATTATTTACTTTTACACCTGTCTTGGGTCTTTTATTAGAAATTTGTGCTGAACATCAGCCACATCACCTACCAAAAGGTATTTTAATGGTTTGGCATAGAAATTACTTTTTTTTTACTACCTGTCTGAAATACAGCCCATGGCGTACTGAATTTCTGGTGTATCACTATTAATAGTAACTTTTTCTGTTGCAAAAGCAATTTCCTGAATCACAATTTTACTTTGCAGGATTTTAACTGACATTTTCATACAAGTTTAATTGTTGGTTTTAAATTAAATCTATAAAAGGATAAATGTTATTCCTGAGCAAATAAAATATACCCTTTCAGAAACTAGGTAATCAGGCTTCAAGCATCAGTTAAGCCTAGAAGTTGGATCTTGGTTAACAGATAATGGTTAATGATTCATGTTGATGAAACTAATTCATGATGTGCTAAGGGAAACCAAAGATCTGTCTGGCCCAGCATACAGAGAAAGAATTAAGAATATTACTGTGTAGAGTACAGTAATTTCATGTTTATAAGCTGCACCTTTTTGACTGAGTTTTCGACCCGACCCCGGAAGTGCAGCTTTTCATCTGGTGCGGCTTATATATGGACAAATTCTGGCGAAATGCCAACCCAGAAGTGCTATCCTGCAGCAGCCCTGAGCAGGGCCACCCCCTGCGGCAGTCCCGGGTGGGGCCGGGGGCCGCCGTGAGCTGCTGGAAGCTGGCAGGCTGGCCCCTGTCGCCGGCAGCCATCGGGAGCGGGGAGACCGCCGGGAACTGGGGGGTGCGCAGGGGCAGCCCGGCCCCTGCTGCCGGGAGCCATGGGACCGCTGGGAACCCGGGAATGGGGGGTGTGTGAGGGCATCCCGGCCCCTGCTGGCCGGAGCTGTCGGGAGCGGGGAGGACCGTCGGGAACGGGGGGTGCACGAGGGCAGCCCAGCTCCTGCTGCTGGGAAACGGGGCTGTGTGGAGCCGGGCCAGCCGGAGCGAGCAGACAGGATGGGGAGCACCCTGCTGAGTTAAAAAAAAAAATAAAATAAAAAAAAAACCCGCTTATATTCAGGGTGCGGGTTACATATGGACAATTTCGATGGTGTCCCTGGCTACCCATATATGCGGCTTATAATCAGGTACGGTTTATAATTGTGAAATTACTGTAATCTGTATTCTGAATTATTTTACAATCATAAATAAAAGCTTCCACATCTGGAGCTTGTACCTGTTCAATGGTTTTTAATATTTACCCGGTGTCCAGGAATTTCTCTTGCAGCTTTTTAAGTGTGTTTATATATTTAGTGTACATTATCTTCTGGGATAATGGAATGAAAAAGAATTTCCTATTTTTCATTTGAATGCTGCCTCTGGTATTCCTGAGTCCGTGTTCTGCAAGAAATAATGAATGATCATTCCTCAGCCACTTCATTCACATCATTTGCTGCTCTACAGGCCTCCATCACAGCTATCTTCAGATATCTAAGCTGGTGTGTTGTAACCTGTTTAGTCTTACCACATGTGGGACACTTTTCTTTTCCTGACCACCCTTGCCAGCCTTTTCCAGATCTGTCCTAGTCCTTGTGGAACTCCTCCTCAGGAGTCTATCAGATACAGTAATTTCACTCGTATAAGGCGCACCTTTTTGACTGAAGTTTCGATCCAAACCCAGAAGTGCGCCTTATACACTATTGCGCCTTATATATCGGCGAAGTTTGGAAATTTGCCGACCCGGAAGTGCAAGCCAGGCCGAGCCGAGGTGAGAGCCACCAGGCAAGGCCGGCAGCGGTGTGGGGCGGGGGCAGTCGCAGGGGGCAGGGGAAGCCACACAGGCTGGGGGTGGGCTAAGTCCCGGGGGCGAGGGAAGCTGCGCAGGCCAGGGGCTGCAGCAGATCCTCACTGCAAAAAAAAAAGTGCACCTTATATATGGACAAAGTACGGAAACTTCCAACAACCTGGAAGTGCGCCTTATACTCCAGTGCGCCTTATAGGGGTGGTGTTGCTGTACATACAAAGTGGCATAAATAAAGGTTTCTCCTCCCTTCTCAGTGCCCTCTGATGTTGTCAAAACTCAGGAATCTCACCTGGAACAGGGAACACCAGTCATACCAGACATCTCACGAGGTTCACCAAGACAAAGGTGGTGCTGCGCTTGCATAGGGGAGAGTCCAGAAGAGGCCATGAAGTCGATAAAGGCTGGGAAAGTTGGGGCTGCCCCCATTTTTCATGAGCATGAAATGGTTATTTTTACCCTTGTGGAATAAGGGCAAAAAAAAAGATGAAATGCGTAATCAATGTATCAGAGATTTGAATCTCCTTCCCTGGTATTCAGTGGCATGGCAGGAAGACAAAGAAAAGAAAATTACAGAAGCTTGACATTTGCCTGAACTGATCCTGCCACGTGGCTCCTGCACACTGAGAGACTTTGTGTGGAGGAACAACATGATCCAAGTTTCCAGAAGTGCTAAGAAATAAGCACCAAAAAGCAGTGTAATTTTCACTCACAGAATTATTGCCTTTGTGCAGTTTAGGAGGCTGCAGGGAGTAGAAGGATGGTTTCTTGTTTCGTTCTTTCGCTTGTGGCAAAACATTCCTCTATTAATTCATTGCTGTTTTTAAAGTGGTTTGACTTCCTTGGATGAAAGGCATGACATAAGTGCTTGGTATTAGATGATTATTATTTATTTTTATTCCTTACTATTTTACAGGCCAAGGACCTATTACGGGCCTCATAAAGTTCAGCACTTCAGCCTTTGTACTTTGAATTAAAAAAAAAAAAATAGAAAAAGCAGCTCAGTCTCTGTAAGATTACAGAGCTGTCTACTATATATTCCTCTAAGAATTTATATTTAAAGGAAAAAATAGAAACAGAAACCAAAGTGATCTGTCAATGGAGAAAAAAATGAATATTTTTTAAGAAAAGGATCACTACTTGTCAGATTTTTCACTGCTCTAAATTGATGCAATCCTACTGATTTTGTTTGGGTAGTGTATGGTTGTTATTTTCACATTCAAACTCAAAGTTAATAAAACTTTCCATGGTACTCCCAATAAATCTTTATTTGGGAGCTTGAAGGCTATTGTGTACGTAACACAGACAGGCACTCAGAACCTGGTGATGTGCAGGAATAAAGTTATGGGAACACATTAAAAAAGTCCAGACCAGCATCTTGGTTCTTGTAAATGAACTTTGCTGTTTGGAAGTCAGTGAGGTTATGCTGACTTAGGTCAAGCAAGTTTATAAAGCTGTCAATGCTAGAAACTTAATTTATGCACCAAATTCATAACGAAATGAAAAATTAAAGATCCGGAAAAGTGATTCATGGATTCAGATTTCATGTGCACCATTGTCACCTTCAACTAGAAAAATTGATGTCATACAATGACCTTTTTTCAGCTGATGAAAGCAATTTTTGTCTCAGATGCTCCAGACCCTAAACCATCTCTGCTGGATACCCTGGAATATATTCATTTTGTTGCTGACTGGAATTTCTCACATCCAACTAGAAAAACTAATTTTTCTTCAGGCAGAAAGTTGTTTCATTTTTGGACATTAGTGGGTTTTTTGGCTGCTGAATCAAAATCCAGCCTCTAAACTTTGGGGAAAAATCATTTCATAAGACATTCAATGCAGCATACAGCTCTGCTAACCTTATTTGTTTGGTAAACTTATTTTACATCCTGCAGGGAAAATTGCAGTCACTCTTGTCTGAAAAAGCTGCAAGGGAATGCTACTCCTAGAAATATTTCTTTTCCAGGCAAGCTTTCTAGGTAATGTGGGCAGCTCTTATGAATTGCCAAAATCAAGTACAGGGCAAACTGAGCTCACAAAAATCCAGCTTTGGCTGTACTCTCCCCTTGATTTTTTTCTTGACCCACCAAAGAAAACCTTTACTCCAAACTCTAAAAAAGCAACTCCCTCATCACTGTGCCTAGGGAACAAGGAAAAGGCTTGCAAGCTGCTATAAACATTTCCACATTTTGAAGAGTTTTGATGCTACTAAACTTTCACCTTAAACATACATTTAGTAAATATGTATAAGTGTAATGTTTAATTCACTAGATAAACACTCTGTCCCCCAAATTCTGTGTGTGGCTCCTAAATCCTGCAAGGACGTCTTACTGAAACCATCCCCTCATCTTCCACTGAGCTGAATGGAAATGCTTCTTGGTTATGTCTTCAAGGCAAATTCTCAATCTTAATAACATTTCTTGCTGTTACTCGACATAGTTCTTACACAGTTCAAATGTTATAATCCCTAGGCAGGGCTTTTTTTCCAGTTTGGTTGTGAATACAGACCAACCTTCTGAAAGCTATTGGCAGTTTCTGTTTCATATCCAATGTTCTTATGGTTATCAGAGTAAAAATTTGTCAGGCTATGTACAGTATTGTTGCCAAAATTTTCTTTTCACTCAATGAAAGGTTTATGCTTAAACTGCATGTAGAGGTTTTCCAAGGAGAGTTAATCCTAAACAGGTTTTCCCCAGGAAGAAGTGAAAGCATGCAAACAAGAGTTTGTGGCAAAGGAGTTTTAATCTTCCAATGCAGTCCTCTTTGTTGTTCAGAAAGCCAGCAGCAAATGCAGAATCATACTTTATAATACCTGTGGTTGTTGCATTTCACTGACCAACATATGTTTGCTTTAATTGACCTGTGGATCTGACCAACAGGAAGGAGATGCTACTACCTGACCCCTTGACCCCCACCTTCCCCTGTAAGGCTTTATAACCCTGTGTACCATGTGCTCGCTCTCTCTTCCCTTGTGCACCCCCTTTCAAGAATAAACCTTGGAACTAAGCCAAGGAGAAAAGAGCTCCTCCGTTCTGCCTATTCAAGACATAGGGCCTTCTCCCCATCCCTAATTAGCTGGCCAGGAATATTGGGGATAGGGGATAGACTGTGTCAGCTGGACGCCCGAACGTGGGGCTATATTTACAGTTCCACGGGATTTTGCTTAGTGCCCTGAAACAGGGAAAAATATAAGCAGGATTTGTTCAGCTGTCCTGTGAGAGGTCACTTTTTGTGTGGCTTCTCATCTCAGGAATAGATTGATTAGCTCTATTAACCCACAGAAGTCAATCTGAATAGGCAATCCTTTTTATACAGCATAGACGCAAAGCCGAGATTCTCTAAGAGGTAAGTTGAAAACGCACATGTGTCACTTTAAATTCTGCTTCTTGTCAGAGCCGGGGGGTGGGGAAGAGAGAATCTGAGTTACTTTATTTCAGTCTTGGGAAGTTGTTTTCAGTGGGGTTTTTACTGTCACCTTTGTTAAGGTATCCCCTGACTAGTTTTTCTCTTCCGATCGTGGGGTGGAGGGGAAAAACTACATTATTTGGCGTTTATACTGTGTAAAAAGGTTAAAAGGCATAGTTTTTAACATCACAAAATGGGTCCAAAGGTTTTTACGCTAGAACAGAGGGTATTAACACACCTAACAGAAATTATAAGCGATAAGGA
>VRYO01000369.1:5885736-5901539 GCA_009812075.1 Sialia sialis
CTTTCAAAAATAAACCTTGGAACTAAGCCAAGAAGGAAAGATACCCTCTGTTCTGCCTATTCATGACACAGGGCCTTCTCCCCATCCCTAATTAGCTGGCCGGGAATATTGGGGATAGGGAATAGACTGTATCATGTGGTGAGTCACTGCACACATAGACCTGACCCTAGGTTTTCACATGATCCCACACGTTTTCTCACTATTTTAAATCAGGTGTATTTGAAGTGAATCCAGTGCCTTTCCTAGCCTAGAGAGGATAATCAAAACTAAAACTTCCAGAAGTTAAGGAATCAATCCCATCCTAAAAGCTTGTCTGAATTATTCAATTCTTTAATCTCATAAAGTACAATCATGGTTTCTAGGTTATATTTACAAGGAAAATCCTGAGCATTCTATATTCAAATCAGGAAATGAAATCCTAGAAAAGAAAAAAATTTGGAAAATAACTATTGTGCAGAGCAATAAGAATGGGAAAGTCTGAATGTTTGAATGTTTGTAAGAGAGGTGCTATTAATTTTTCTGGCATGCCCCATGATGTTATGAGAAAACATCTCACAACCTGTGTTTGGAGAGACTTTACAGTCAGATGTCTGCTAATTGTATGGGGGCTTTTTCAGTGCATTTTGTGCCTTATTCCCAACAAGACTTATTCAGTTTCCTGTAGATGTGACTCTGGCACATTTTCTTTTACTTTTTTCACAAATTGTTTATCAAATTTGACTGACAGTTGTCCTTAACCCCTCTCAGACTTTACTGCCTTTTGGTTGAAGGAAAATGTTGCCACTTTTCAGTACCTTCCAATTTCCAGCAATCAGCATCACTGCATTGCTTCCTTGTGTCAGCCTTAATTTCTTGAGTGAACTTTTCACTTGTATTATACAGGGAAACAGCAGGACTGGGGTGGTGTAGGTCATAATTTGAACTCCTATCTAGTGGTTAATGCAAATAAACAGGACATCAATAACATCACTGGTAAAAGCTGGTAAAATGCTCCAAATTTTGACTGATTTTTCAAGGGCAAAAAAAGCAGTGGGAGAAATTATTTTTAACCAATCACATTTGCCTGCATTTCATATGTTATTTTTGAAAATTAGGAAAAGTCTGGGAAATTACTGTATATCTCCACCATTGCGTTAAGCTACTACGGCTATTTTATTGTCTGATAATACGTTAACACTTGAAAAACAGAATTTCTATGGCCTCAACAACAATTTCCCTAACTTGACATACCCAGTTTCTCTTCTCACCATTTCTTCTCTTCCATGCTTAGGATCTTTCTTCAGGGCTGAGAATGGAAGCTCTCCACCTTTACTGGGTGTGTGAAAAATGCAGGGTTTGTTACAATCCAGTTTGCAGGGTAGAATGAAAAGATTCAGGTGAAAGAATTGCCAAGAAACACCAAAATACAACAGATGCTACCTGTGATGACTCTGAATTCAGACATCAACATTTTATTGGAAAATCCACAGTCTTTGCTTACTCTGTGTGCTGTTCATGAGTAGCCAACATTCATGGCTGACACTTAATTATAAAATAAAAATGTGGCCATCTCAGAACCAGTAATTCTATGGATCACTTTCTACACGGTCACCAACTTCTCCATTCCTGTCATGCACCTGTCTCAATTTCCCCCCTCTGTATAATCAAAAATATTTCCTCACATTGTTGCTCAAATTTTGAGCTACAAAAGAAGTAACCCAGAGTTCTGGGCAGCCTTCCACAGGGACCTTGACAGGCTGGGGAGATGGGCAGAGAAGAGTTGCCTGAAATTTAGTAAAGGCAAATGCAGTGTCATACATTTATTTGGAGAAATAATTGAATGCACCAGCACAGGCTGGGGGTGAGCTGCTGGGAAGCTGCTCTGTGGGGAAGGACATGGGTTCCTGGTGGAAAGCAGGGTGTCCATGAGGCAACAGCACCCAGGGGGTTTCCTGGGATGCATTGGAAAGAGCAGTGCCAGCAGGTCAGGAGTGATCCTGCCCTTCTGCCCAGCCCTAGCAGGCTCATCTGGAGAGCTGTGTCCAGCTCTGGGATCACCAGCACAGGAGGGACAGGGAGCTCCTGGAGCAGGGCCAGCAGAGGCTGCAGAGATGATTTAGGGCCTGGAGCATCTGTGCCAGGGAAAGGCTGAGGGAGCTGGGGTTGTCCAGGCTGGAGAGGAGCCCCAGCTGAGAGGGGCCCTCAGCCCTGGGTGTCCCTGTGTGCAGGGAGGGCTCCGAGCAGGGCCCAGGCTCTGCTCCGGGGCCCAGCAATGGCACCAGAGCCAGGGCAGGGACTGAGCCCAGGGGGTTCCACCTGCACATGAGGCACAACTTCTTCCCTGGGCAGGGCTGAACAGAGACCAGAGAGGGTGTGGAGTCTCCTCTCTGGGGATATTCCAGAAGCATCTGGACACAGTCCTGTGGCCTGTGCTGTGGGATGGCCCTGCTGGAGCAGGGAGGTGGCACCAATGACCCTCTGAGGTCCCTTCCAACCTTAACCAGTTGGTGATTCTGTATGAAAGCAGTGGACAGAAGGGATATTCTACTGTCTGTGCTTCTGGCAGGATCTTGTCACCTGCAGAATAAACTCTACAGGTACCTGTAACTCCAGGTTCTGCCTTAGCTCTCTGGATTGACAAGCTACAGTAATTTCTTACATATAAGGCGCACCGGCCTATAAGCACACTTTTTTTTTGAAGCAAGGATCCGTGTGCAACGAAGTAATGAGTTAGTAACAGAATTGCGGGGTTTGCGATCAGGTGCTCAATTTGCAAACATTTTTAACAGATCGGCGTAGCCTTTAAATGCAGCCCCAGGTGCCCTCCCCGTGCCACGGGCCCCGGCACTCCCACCCCTGACGCCGGCTGCCACTGCTGCCCACCTGCACAGCAGCAGTTATCTGCCCGGCTTGCGCTTTCGGGTTGGCAATTTCCCTAACTCTGTCCATATATAAGGTGTACCGGTGTATAAGGCGCACTTCTGGGTTCGGATCGAAACTTCAGTCAAAAAGGTGTGCCTTATATGCATGGAATTACTGTACTCCTGTGCTACATGCACTGTTTTCCTAAGCAATGAGTTTAAGGACTGTCTTCAGCTCTGTCTTGCCCTTGGCTGAACACGTTGTCAGAACCTATTAAATGTTAATCATTAACAACCAGCACAAAAGCCAAACTCTGTTTGCAGAAATCTTCACTCAGCTTAAGGCTAATGAATTTCCACTTAAGGGTGTAGTTGTGGCTTGTGTTAAAGTGGAAATTTACTGTAGAAAAATACAAGGAAGATGAAAGTCATCTTGTAAACAACGTTGTTAATGATTCATATGTCGGCTTTTGCTAGATAGTTTTATGAAATAGTTGTTTGAAACAGTAACATAGCTGGCATCACACAGAGCAGCCGACCACATGAAACCTCAGCTCCAGTCTATTAAGACAGTGAGTCAGAGAAGTTTGTGCAATGTGAGGGCTTCTTCTGAAATTTCTAGGCATCTGCCTCTCTACCTCATTACAGCTTCTGAAAATTGCTTAAAGAAGCAATGACACAAAGCTACAGCAGTATTTTGAAGAGAAAGAAATTTTGCCTGACAAAGGGAAGACACTTAATGAAATTTACTGACAAATTTAAAATTAAAATTTGCTTTAAAAATCCCACTGTGGAACACTAAATATTATTAGACACTTGGAGAAAAAGTCCATTAAGTAACATTTTAGCAGTAACAAAAAAAAAAAAAAATCATGTGAGAGAGTCTGTACAAAACATAAGAAGTGGTTTCTTCAGTTCTTGTGAGCTTCTATACATTGTAAACCTTCCACTTCTTGCAGAAGTTAGAAAATTTGTAAGCCCACAATTTGTAAAATAGTTTTTCTTGCCTGGCTGATCAGAGTGCCCTACAAACCTTGCAGAATGAGTCTCCTGGAATTAGGACTCTGCCAATACTGAACATGGAAAGACCAGAGGCCCTGTCACATCAGCACACATGGCTATAACTATAAAACTGTCCAGAAATGTTGCCAGACCCTTTGCTGGCAGTCTGACTAAAGAAGATGCAGCATTTTTCAGAAGGATAAATACACCCAAGGCTTTTCAAATCCAGACATCCCTCCCTCCAATCTCCCTGTTCCTTTACATGACATCCAAATTTTTTTTGGGGGGGTGGGTGTGTTTTCTAGCTATGTTTTGTTTCATGAGGTTTTCCAGCTCTCTTGGTTTAGATTATACATTATTTCACATCAGTGTCTTACTGGCATCCAGTCAATCCTAGATATTTAGGCGGCCCTTGTGAGTAAAGGAACAGCACATCCAGGAATGAATTAATTCATCCCAGTAAAATGAGATGAGCTGCCTCTTTAGGTATCCTTCCCATGAGATGCAGGAAAAGTGCTGGTAAATAGTGTGCCTTACATGCCTTACCCATACATGTGAAGTTTTGTGAGATTAATGCAGTCCTGAATATGATTCTACTGATTATTTTAACAAGCTCTTGGCAAGTCGAATATTTGACTCTTTTATTTGACAACTTTCAGAGACATTGTTTTGTCAGATCAAAACATTACTGAGATTCTGAAATAAATTTTGGATCATGGAATGATTTTTAGGGATGGAAATTCTATTTTCTTGCCAGGAGGCATAACAAACAGGCAGAAGATAGGTCTTGGTGACCCTGAAGGTCTGGGTGACTTGGTGAAGGCAAAAGATGCAAACCACAAAACCACTAAACAGAACCAAGCATTAAGGTACCTTCTACTAAATCATGTTGTCTTCCCCTAGATCCTGGTCTTCTTCCACAATCTTTCTTTTTCCTAAGAATTCTTTTTCTTCTTCTGACAAGTAACGAGTAAATAAATTCCCTTCCTCCCTTCCTCCCTTCCTCCCTTCCTCCCTTCCATCCTTCCTTCCATCCATATAGAGTGATTGGCAGATAATTAAAAATATGAATGGTTGCATTTTCTCCGGCTTCCAGATAGGGGTTGATTCTGATTTCACACAGGTATTGGATCAATGTAATTGCACTGCTGTTAGTTAGTGCAGGTCATCTTTTGTGAGGGAAAACCCGAGCAGTGGTTCCAAACCATATATTTGAAATTGCTGTAGTCTCTTCCTCTACTTTTGTAATATTTCCATATCAGCAGGATTTTACTGAATTCTAGCTATTCTATTCTATTCTATTCTATTCTATTCTATTCTATTCTATTCTATTCTATTCTATTCTATTCTATGCCGTGACGTGACGTGACGTGACGTGACGTGACGTGACGTGACGTGCAATGCCATGCCATGCCATTCCATGCCATTCCATTCCATTCCATTCCATTCCATTCCATTCCATTCCATTCCATTCCATTCCATTCTCTCTGTGTTGAGACTCAAGGTCAGAATAGAAAATCAGTATTTAATGAAGAAGCTCATTAGGAAAAAATATCTTTCAGGTTTACAGAACTGCAGTGCTGAAAACAGAAATTTTTCAGGTGTTTCTAAGGAGAGTGATCAGAATCCATTAAATTCTTCAAAGACAGGTAGATTTAATAAACATAGAAGATATTCCAAAATTTTAAGGCAGATGTGTATATGCTTCAGAGACTCTCAATAAGTAAAAAAATTATTTTTCTGATATGTCTTTTAGGAGAAGTGACAAATACTGAAAAATACAATTTGAAATTCTTGTGGAGAAGAAATTGTGATACAGCTGTAAAAATAAGGGGTCACTGCTCTGCTGACCCCAGTTACATTTAATTGAAGATTCTTAAATGTAAATCAGTGAGTGTCAAAGGGTCAAAACCAAAGCAGTTACATGAGGGTAAATCACATATTCCAAGGGAAACAGAAAAGGAAAGGAAATTTCTACAGGAAGGGGAACACTACACTAGTCATAATAAAAAATAATAAAAAAATCAAATATGTTTTAATCCAAACTTGGGTCAGGGGGAGACAAATATATTACTAGTAATCTAATTATAAACTAAAGTTAAGATCCATATGTGGTAGAATTGGAAGTCCTGATGAAGACTGAAAAAACATATTAATTTAGCACTAATGAATATCTCCTGTCTTTTCAGAGTAAAAATTCAAGGAAAGAGGATTTAAAGCTGGTTGGAGTTACAATACTGAAAGAACAGATTGAAAATAAAATTCTCTTTTCTGCCACTCCTCACTTTATCTAAGGACCTGAACAATCAGACATATGCAGCCATGAATATGAGACACTGCTGTGTGTGAGCATATTTAAGTCATCAATGAAATTGCCTCTAGAACTAAAATCCATATTGAAGATAAATACAGGGCTGTACCCTTGGGTCACAGCTTCACAAAGATTTATGTGTGCATTTAACTTTATGTACATGGGTAATCCCATTGATCTCCTTGAGACTGCCTACACATGTAAAATCAAGTAGAGTTTTAAATCTTGCCTGAATTATATCTTTAGGTTATTATCTTCTCACCAACCTGCAAAAGCAGCCTGATCCACATCAGTGTAAGTCTAGACCAATGTGAAAACCACTGGAGTAAGGCCTGGGTTTCTGTAGGTTCTTCGCTCAGTTTTGAGACTGGAATCAGTGAAAATAAAACTGTATTCTACATCAACGTGAACCATGGCAGATTTGCTTCCTACCAAAACCAGAAGGTGAAATTCTGGCGACTGCCTGATGTATTTGTAGAACTAATTGACTCTTCTATTTCAAGGCCATTAGTCATTCTAAATCCTAGGCACTGGATGGTTTAGGTCTGAATTAGTCTCATCTCAGCTATCACATTGATCTGACAATGACAGTTTTTAGTTAAAGTGTGCAGTGTCTATCAGCTCTGCTCTTACACTGACAAGCAAACCATGTAGGGATAGAGGATGTTTTTATTAGAACGAACATAAAAGCTGCAGAAAAATGAAAGTTTAGAACTCACAAGTTGTCATTACAAAGGACTTTTCTTCTACCCAAGTATTCTTTCTCCAGAGTCTTTTGTTTTTTGTTTGGTTTTTCTTTTCAGAAAAGGCCTAAACATATGATCATGCCTTGTATTCAGAAGATTTTGTCCAATGAGCTTTCTCAAACAAACAGAAAATAAAAAACCCCAAACAAACCACAGAAAAATATTACTTAATGAAACCATTGATTCTCTCGCATTCATAAATTGAATATAAAATGTTATTTTATATTACCTGAAGGTATATCCAGTCACACAAGGGGTTTAAAACAAAGAAGCTCTTTACATTAAGAACATTAAGGGCATTAAGCAAACTAATAGATAACAGACAATAAGAATACATGGGTTCTAAGTTCTGTGATCTTGTGTCACCTGACTAACACCAACAGATTCCACATTCTGCAGTGCAGTAGAATTCACCCCACACTGTCCAAAAATGCAGTGGATTGTTGGTACTGCTAAATCCTCCTGCAAAAAAGAAAAAATAATAAAATAAAAACTCTGCAAATATGAGTAGAGGGAAAAAATGCAACCAATGAACACAGTAAGTGCAGTGTTGTAAATGTCCTTTTATCAAAGTCACTGACCTCAATATTTTATTTTCACAGGAGTAATACAAAACCACATTACAAAGGAGGCAAATTTGGCCTGTACTGCTAAAAACCCCAGCCTCAGACTGGTGCCCCAGCCCTGGCTCACAGGGCAAGTGCCATGATCTGGTGCTTTGATTATGGGCTTGAACTTTCTTCCTCCCTGGAAAAGAGTGGCTGCATCTCTACTGAATGCAGTTTTAGGGGTATGAGCTTCCCTGAACCACCCCAAGGATAGCTGGCCTGAGCCAAAAGTGTGCCAGGGAGCAGACTTGCATGAAACACACACTGTAGAGGTCTGTAAGTTAGTGTTTGATTCTTTTTCCTTACACAAATGTCTAAATATTGTAATAAATGTGGTAAATTAGGGTGCATGTGATTTTGGTGCCTAAAATTACATAACCCCAAATGCCCCTTTTAAAATGTGTCCTTCTGATTCAGACATCTCACCATTTATTTCAACAAGGAAGGATTTTTTTCTTAATGGAAGAACAGCTGATGTCTGAAGGTGATGCTCGGACTGTTCTGTTAAACACTGTGCTCACACAGAAGTGCTGATGGATGAAGAAATTCATCACAGAGGAAATGAAAATGCTTTCTAATAAGAAACAACTGGGCTAAAAACAAACATGTCAAGGGCAGATTTCCATTTCTAGGCTCCTGCTCTGGCACAGCCATAGTGCTTTAAGAAGAGCAATGGAAGGTTTTCTCTGCCAATGCCTTTCCAACACAGTGAGGTGTCCAGAGAGAAGGTTTTGCACATAGCAGGGTACTCTGGAGTGGCAAAGCAGCCAGGTGGAGCTCTGAGGTGCACCGTGAGGCCACACCTCAGATCCTGTGTCCAGTTCTGTGCCTGTCACTGCAAGATGCACACTGAGGGGCTGGAATGTGTCCAGAGAGGGGAACAGAGCAAAGTGTCTTAGGTTACAATACAGGATGTGATCAAAGGTATCTATTCTATCACTATCTGTTGAGACCAGGTGAGGGAGTGATCCTTGTGTCCATGGGAGATATTCTGCTGATGGGCCATCCATTGAAACCAAGTGGGGCATTGTTTTTTATCTTTTCACAAACCATCCTTCCTCCAGAGAGTTATCTTCTGCTAATGGCACATTGAGTCCCACTGTATGACTGATAAAATTACTTCATCCCCTTGGGAGATGCTCCAGCCAGGGGGAAGAGCCCAACATTTCTTACCAAGACAAAAACAGAGGTTTTGGGACACTAAGGTAGCCCTTTCTCCACTGGACTCCAGAGGGAAACCGGACTTCTCCACATCACCACTGAACCTCCAGAGGGAAACTGCACCCTTCTACAGGAGCACTGCATTAACTGGACCACATCTGTCACTGTAAGAGGACTGCAGTCACCATTTAATGGGACTGCTACCAACACCCTGCCTGATGGGGTGTCAGGTTGTACTCTGACTTTGTTAGGGTTTGGGGTTTGTTTCTTTATAGTACTGTATTTCTACTTTAATTTTCCTAGTCAAGAACTGTTATTCCTAACTCCCACATCTTTGCCTGAGAGCCGCTTGATTTCAAAATTATAATAATTTGGAGGGAGGGGGTTTGCATTCTCCATTTCAAAGAGAGGCTCCTGCCTTTTTTAGCAGACACCTGTCCTCCAAATCAGGACAATGGGCAAGGGCCTGGAGCACAGATCGGATGAGGAGCAGCTGAGGGAGCTGGGAAAGGGGCTCAGCCTGGAGAAAAGGAGGCTCAGGTGGAACCTTCTGGTTCTGCACAACTCCCTGACAGGAGGTGGCAGCTGGGTGGTCAGGCTCTGCTCCCAGGGAACAGGAACAGGGTGACAGGAAACTGCCTCAAGCTGTGCCAGGGGAGGCTCAGGTTGGACATCAGGAATAATTTCTTCACTGAAAGGGCTGTCAGACACTGGAAGGGGCTGCCCAGGAACATGGTGAATCCCCATTCCTGGTGGTATCCAAGGAACTGCCAGGTGTGGCACTCAGTGCTCTGGTCTGGTTGACAAGGTGGGGATCGGTCACAAGTTGAGCTTGACGATCTTGAAGGTCTTTTTCAGCCTTAACAATTCTGTGGTTTGATGATTTTGTAAAGCTGCCTGCTGTGAGGGCGTTAAGGTGGGACATGAGGCAGTTTCTCCCAGCAAAACCCATTGCCAGCTCAGACAATGGGATGACCCATTCTGAAAGAAGTGCAGTCAACACCTGTCAAACACCAGTTCCTGATCAAAAGTGTTTATTGAAGAGGTGAATTGCAGCCTGGAAAAGAGGCAAGCTTTGCCTCTGCAAAAGAATTGTAGTCTCCAGACAAGGCTGGTTCCACATGTGGACTGGCATTTGGAATCAGCTAAGGTAGCATAGTCCAGCTAGGACTAATTTGACAGCAACTTTTACAAACCCGCCAAAAACACCATGACTTATTTTACAGAGGAGATTTGAATTCATAGCATTCATCTATATAGATTTGTGCATCGTGTGTTTCTTAAAGGATCCAGTTGAGAATTATGAATGTGCAGCAGGAGTGGTGACACATGAGGGAAAAGGATTGGAGCTATTACCAGGAAATTCTTGACCTGTGCCCATACAAGGAAAAGAACTGACTGCCTTGAAAGAGAAGGACAGGAGGAAGAAGAGAATGGATATTCTTGCTACTCCCATTGCCTGTCAGTATGGATTTCACTGAAGGAAAAAAAGACCTGAAGGAATTTGGATTTGCAAGGCCTAGTGAAACACAGCTCTGACACCAAGTATGTGGGAAAAGGGAGATTTGCCATGTGAAAGAGGAAGTCTTTAATTCTTGCCAAGGGGGAGGGGAACAAGAAATCTTGGGAGTTCTCAGTTTGCAAGAATTAGCTTGTAACTATTTTATGCTCTGTCAGTTTATCAGAACTGCAGTGTGTTTCCCAAGCAGAGAAAGGAGACAGCAAATTGATGATTGTGAAAAATCAATTACTTTTATTTCATTATACAACTCCAAATAAAATAATTTTTTCTGTGCAAGTCTTTAGTGTTACAGGGATGAAAAAGCTAATTAAGTTATATTTATTAAAAAAACCCCTCAGCATCCTATGTTTATTATGGATTTTCATATGCCATCTTTGGGTGATGAAGTAAGAAGTCATTTAATTAGTTTGAGAGGGTATTAAAGGGCAGCTCCTGGAAGTTGTTCCCTGATAACTTTGCAAATAACGATTTTGTTTCTGCCATGATGGTAAATGAAATCACCTTGATTTTTCAGTCAAATTCTCCAACAGCTATTGTCTTGCCTCACATGAATCTGCGGGAACTGATATCTATATAACAATATTAGGAATGTAAATCACTTGTTTACCTTCAGGAAAGGAGGATGGGGCAGCCTGTGAAGGACTTGAGCCAGTCTGAAATCAGTGAGGGAGGGGAAGGCTTTTGTTTCATGGCTCATGAACAGGAGCAAGGGAGGTTGGATTCTTCCCCTTCCCAGCCTGCCACGCAGCCAAAAATTGGATCCCCAAGGGAGGGCTGGGTTGAGACATCACGCTGTTAACAGCAGCTTCAAGGCAGCCCATCTGCTGCTACTGTCACGCTGCTGCTGTGACACTGCAGAGCTGCCAGGGAGGACACCTCACTCCTGGGCTCCTTATGGAGATCTTGGGAGTCAGAAGTGTGGTCCATTCAGGGAGGCTGGAGCAGACTGTGGGAATGGGAAACCTGATGGATCTGGGGGCTGGGAGAATGTGAAGCCGCTTGGATTTTCTGGGAAAGCGTGCGTGAAATCAATGGGCTGTTGTTGGTGGGGAGGGGGAAGGAGGGAGAATTTTGTAATTCGTGTATTTGTTCTCTGATAGGGAAATCCAATACTGGTGGATTTGCTTTGGAGAGGAAAAAAATACTATTTGAGAAGAAGGTTACTTGTCTGACCAGAAGAATTATTGAGGGAACCCTGTTTTAAAAGAGCTGGATGCTTAAGCCTGAATTAATAAACTAGGAACTGCTGTTGAAATAATGCAAGGAATTTCTGAAGGAAAGACGGAGGAGGTCTTGGCAAAACAAGAAGGTAGGAAAAGTTATCAATTTAATGATCAAGTTCAAAACAGATCAGAGATACTTCTGCTAATTTATTTCTCCTTTCTCTCTTTTTAAAAATCCTTTTCCTCTGGAATAAATGTTTAAGTGGAAATACATCAATTATGACTCTGTCAGTTCCTTGGCTTGGAAAGATAGAGATGAAGACTGTGTTTTGTTTATTTTGAAAAACAAAATACATTGGATCTGAAAATTGACAAACAAGTTATTGCTTCACTTTTCAGATGCATGAACATAGAAAACATCCAGGTTGAGATCTCATAAATTTTCACAGTATTTTCCACTGCTTGCTTTTGATGCCTGAGACCTCTCAATAGCTCTAAATGAAGAGGGGGAAAATGAAAAAAGTGTTCAAGTTATTTAAAGTCTAAGACATAAAATCAATCTTTGGCCATTTCAAATTCTATCCATTCTTCTGCAGTACCATCTCTGATATCTAAATGATAGTGATGTCTTTGCTGATATAATAAGTGATATCATGTCTTTTCTATTTCTGCAGAGTGAATTAGGAGGGGATTTCAGTTCTGCCAGCTGAAATTAAGCATGAAATTTTGGTTTTCCTTTTACCCCTTTTGTCAGTGTTCATGAAAGCTTCACTCAAACTCTCTCTGGCCGATGGAAAACTTCTCCTTGGTTTCCTCTCACACCCAGACTCTCAAAAAGTTTTTTTTTGGTAGCAAGAATTATAGTTTCTTTTTTGTTGCCATTTATTTCTAGAAATCCTGAACAAAAAAGGTTTTTTGTAGGAAGACAGTTAGGAAGATAGAGAGCTCTTTGGCTTGATTTTCTGTGGGGATAAGATTGATGTTAACAAAATGTTTGTTTTCTGCTATTGTCCTTTCTCTTCATAATCTCAAAATCCTTTTCCAATTTCAGCGACATCTGAAAGATTACTTCAGTTTACAGAGGAACTAAACGGAAAGTTTCAATAAATTGGTGGCTGGACAGAAGAAGATCCAAACAAGACTTTGCTGAGGGAAAAGTTGTAGCAGAAACTCAAATAAATGATCATAAACCAGAGCAGCAAGGCAATGGAAGTTCTCTAGTCTTGAAGCAAGGCTTGGCAAGAAATTGTTATTCAGAGAAGAACTCAGCCACAAAACCTGGAACAGTGAGGTATCAGGCTTCAGGTGTTGTGCTGATCATGGGATGATTCACATTCCTAGGAAAGAGGAAGATTTGTTAATTAAATTCTTCTTTGTAAATACAGATTTTTTCTTATTTGAAGAGACTGACAAATTTTAGTCTGAAAAAAATTAAAAGAATGTGAAGAAAATGCAGTTATTTTCCTGAATTTTCTAGACAATGCTGGAAATCCCACACATCCCTCCACTTTTTTTTTCTGAAATCTTTCTATTCATTCATTTCCCTAATAATCCCATACTATTTTCTTTTTATTTATGAGTGCTAAGTAAGAACTCATTGATTTTTTTTTTTTAATTTTTTTTTTAATTACATCAAAATACAAACATGGCCAGAATAAAGTAATTTGTACCAGAGATCACTTCATGGACACCACTTATAACAAAAGATTAGAGATTACCAATGGTTACTGTGGAGTGGTGAAAACAAATTTAGTTTCATATGCAAAGTTGTTTTTTGTTTTTTTCCCCCGTCTTTCCATCATTGTAAATATATGTAAAATTCCTCTTTTGGATGGGAGCTTGTCAGCTTTTGAATTTTCAAATTTAAAAAACAAAACAAAATTGCTGAGAGTCAAGGGGACAAATACAACCAACGGAACAAGCGAGTAGGCAGCAAAGGGACTTGGTGAGTCAGCAGATCCATCCTGATGAACAAAGGAATCCCCTATAAATGAGGGGTGCTACAGAAGATATGGGAAGGAATACCTCTTTCCCATAGGGATAAAGCCCCATCTAGGATCCTGTGTCCAGCTAAGTGCAGGTAACAGCTGGAGAAATGCCCCTTGCCAACTGGCACCAACCCAGAGATGAACTTCAAGAGTTATTAGAGGACCAGAAAACACAGCTTGTGAGACAAGAGCGAAGAAGCTGGGTTTGTTTAGTCTAGGGAAGGGAAGAATGTGCAGAGACATGATAGCAGCCACCAGGAGCAGAATAAGACATGATGTGTTTGAATTGCCTCAACAGAAAGAGGGTGGGAACTAGGGGGAAAAAACCCAGCTTTTTAAAGGCAAGATAGTGAAGGGCTGGATTAGCTTGCTCAAGGAATTTGTGGAGGCCTAAAGAATGATTTAGACAAACATTTGCCAGGTGAGTTATGAGACTGAAGTTTGCTTATATGTAACCCTGCCCAGGGTAGAAAAATGGACTGGGTGACTTTTAGAGTCTGTGGCAGCCTACTTTTTAATGGATTTTTTTTAATAATTGCTTAAAATAATTTTGAATTTAAAAAAAATAAAGTAAATGGGGCCTTATCCTCTGTTTCTTACACACAGTTTTCCTCCTTATATACACATTCCTTATCCTGACTGATTATTATCCTGACTGTTCATTATTCTGAGAATTTTATGTTCAGGAAAAAAAGTGATTTTAAAGACTATATTAGATTTAAGGTTTTCCCTTTGAAGCAACTATAAAATGTGCAAGATATATTTTTAAATACTTATTCATTAGTATTTTAAAAATTGAATTATTCCATTAATATCTGGCTTAATAAGCTTTAAAGTAGCAGTATAAGCCTGGCATTTTTATTCAAGATAGATTCCACTAGGGTATATATTTGGTAATATTTTCTTATGTGAAGATAATGCAGTATTCTATTATAGATACAGATACAAAACAGCTAATCAGACTTTGGCTGGAATATCCCTTCACTTTTATCAGTTTTAAACCTACTGACTTTGGATTCAACTGCTTTTGCTCTGCTTTTGAACTGTAGGTCAAAATAAACAAAACTTTGCATCATGCCAGTCCTTTCTGGCTCATTCACCTCTCTCAAATCCACAGACCTGCTATTCCCAGTCTGGCTTGCAAGTCCTTTTGTCTGTCTGGGGGTCAAAATTGGCTGTTGGCTGGGTGTCTTTCAAGCAAGAGCATGTCCCAGACAGTGAGAGGAGGAGAGACAGCTGAGAGCAGCACTTTGGAGCACCAGCAGAATGACAGATGGGTTTGGCTTGAGTTTTTCGGACAATTTGAGTCATCTAAGCACACAAGAGTTACACGGAAAACAGGTTACATGCATATTCTGGTGTCTTCAACGTGACAGCACCCATCAATAGAGGTGGGAAAGCTTTGTGAAGTCCTCTCAGGAGGATGATGCAGAATTATCTGATTAAAAAACTAGATTTCACCTTCCTTGTTAATAATCAGAAATTAAAATGAAACTTGAAGAATACAACTTAGCAGTAGGAGTAAGTAAAACTCTGAGGAGAAACAGAAGCAGGCTCTATTAGGGAAATATAATACCAACTTAGTCTGGAAAAGAGAAACGAGCTAATGAAAACCCCTCATTAAATTTTGTCTATCAAAGCATAAAATATAAAGTTAATAAAAGTTTTAAAAGGTCTTATGTTATTCTATTTGAATTGAGATGAAAAAGAGTAGCTCAGTGTTTTGGAGGAGTATGTGGGCAACAAGATTGTAATCAGCTATAAACCCTGTATCTGTATCAAGTCAGTGTGCTTCAGCACCTAAAAGAACAAAAAAATGTCCTTTTTCCAGGTGTACCTTCTAAAGGTTTGCTTCTCTGCAAAAGCACCTTTGTCAACTCAGAAATAGAGTTATTATTTAGTGAAAAATGCCAGGAATGGTTGTTCCTATCCTTTATCTGCTATTGAAAAGTTCATCCATCTGCAAAATATTTTTAATTATTTTTTTTTGTGTAACTTTTGATGCATTGACTAAAGTTTGCTTATTTTTCATGGTTCTGGTGTGAGGAACTGCTACTTGCTGTTGTCATGGAGGTTTTTCAGTTGGTTTGGAAAATTTTACTATAACAAACAGTGTCTTGATGGCCACTGATTTTGATGGTATAAAAATAGCTTAGAGTCTATTAACGAGGACAACAGGTTGATTTTGTCCAGCCCACAGCTGGATAAAATCATCATGTGCTGGGTGAGTAACTGGCTCACAGGCTGGGCACAATGGGTGACAGTGACTGTGGTGACATCACACTGGGGACCTGTCACTGGTGGGGTTCTGCAGGGCTCCCTCTTCAGTCCTGTGCTCCTCAAGAACCTATAAATGATCTGGATGCAGGCCTAGAAGGGATACTGAGTTAGTTTGCAGGTGACCCTAAACTGGGAGGAGCTGTTGACTCCCTGGAAGGCAGAAGGGCCCTGCAGAGAGCCCT
>VRYO01000369.1:5902539-5951088 GCA_009812075.1 Sialia sialis
TGATCCTTGTGGGTCCCTTCTAACTCAGCATAGTCTATGGTTCTACCATTTTGTAGCCAGAGGCCACAGCAGTCATCCAGGTGGCCAAAGGAGACAGAGCAGGAGACACAACCTTGGTGTACTTCAATGTCACAGCTGTGCTGTCTATCCCTCAAATATGTGTATCACGATTTCAGGGCTGGGATTTCTCATTTCTCCAAAGACAGAGAGATTTTGTTCCAGTGCAATTTTTATCTTTTTATTCATGTGCTCTTTTTTTTTAAATTTTTTTTTTTAAACCAACAGAGCAAAACAAATGTTGAAGTCCCCAAGATGTTAATAAAAATGGAAATTCTTGTCTTCCAGGCAGCTCTAGCCACTGCCTGGTACCAGTTTTGGAGAAGACATTCATACATCTTCAGGATATTAATAGCAGGGAATAATTTCACATTGGAAAGATATTCATCATATGGCATCTGTGCATATGTGGATGTAATTTGGAGACTTCTGTGATGTACAGCTCACCACAAGCCATTTCCACACTGGCAATGATGACAACCCAGAGCACTGGCTTGTGCTGGCCAGTCTTGATGTTGTCATGTTGTCTCAGGGGTTTGGTCAACTTTGAAAAGAAATTTCATTGCCACCGCTCAAAAAATAAAAAAAATAAACTACCATATTGTTACAATTTTCCAGCTGGCTATCAGTTTACTACATGAAACTGCGAAGTGACATCTAAGTTGTAATTTATTTTTATAAATGAAGAGCAGGCCCATTATGGCAGCCCTAAAACACTCTGGGTGTTTGCAATGGCCAATTACTGTGGAAACTGCTGAAACAAATAAATGTTTGGATAAGGATCTGGAACAAATGCCTCAATTTTTTTTAAGAATTCTTGCAAAATATCACTAGAGCAAGAAATCCCAATCGCTTCATTTGTTTATTGTTTCATCTATATCCTTCTCTGGAATTCTTTGTTGTAGATCTACAAAGAAATAAATGAAAAACTGCTGTTCTCCCACTTAACCTATAGCAAGCAGCCTTTAAAAACAACTCATCTGTTACATTCCAGCCATATTTAGCTGTTTTTATCAGAGCTGTGCAGTAGGAAATTATCTGTGGAGGTTTTGAAAGACTGAAATATGAGGATATTCAAGTCCTGCTTGGAATCCAATATAATCCTGCACATGAACCTGTCCCATTGAAATCAAGTTCATAAAAGCATACCTGTACACACCCTTCCTAAAGTCAATTCTAAGTGCCTCTGGTACTGTAATCCTGCTTGATGGGGCGGCTCCTGCTTTTCCAGGGAAAAACAGAGCATGGCAAGAACCCAGTGTCTTGCCGTTCTGTATGATTCCCTTTCCAAACAGCTGGAATGGAACAAAATGTAAGAAAACAAGTAAAGAAAATACATAGGTGGCACATAAATCAAACCCGTGCTTTTTAAAACTTAAAAATTCATGCAGAAATACACAGGCTTAATTTTAAACAAAATGAAAGGAAGACTGAAGTATTTGCTCTGTCAGAAGTTTTTAAAGCAGTATTTGCTTTATGTAGACTCAAATAGTGGAAGAGAGATGCTATTTTATTTGTTAACACATGACATCGAAGTCCACATACCTGTTATATATTTCAATTACTGATTGTCTTCTCACTGTTAAATATATTTATTAGCTCTGTCTAGGTTTGCTTTAATATTGTTACACACATAAATGTATTTTATCCTGTTTACAGATGCAGCTTTTGTGTTTTTATTGCTGTAATAAGAGGTTTCCCAAGCAATGAGGTTCCCAATCAATGTGCTATTTATCATGTTATCTGTGGTCATGTTTCTCATTTCCAGTTGCAAGGAAAAAAAGCTTCTTGGTTCTGGGACTACAACATGCATGTGCACTCAGCAAAACACTGAAATTAGATTTATTCTCCTCCTTTTAATGTCCCCACTGCCTCTGATCAGGGCTGATTAGGGAGCAGCATATTAGTAATTAACATGTTTCTGTTTTTGAAAGATAAGAAGTATAAAAACTATATATTTTAAATGAAGGTATTCTAACATTTGAAATATGAACGTTTATGAATGCATGTTGTTTTATTAAAAGTCCAAAACAACAGAAACTCATCAAGGTCCCTATCTGGAATATATAAAGTATAGAAATGCATGTAAATCATGACAAATTAAAACTAAAGATCATCTAACCAGGCAAATCATGTTAATTAACAGTTATCATAGGAAAAAATATTTCCTCTTGTTTATTTGTTTTACTAATTTATGCAGTAGCTTTTTTTGGCTGGAGGCTCATGATGTGAAAGAACAGTACAGTCCTGCAGTCCTTCCCATAGAAATGGTTCCAAAGGACATTCCAGAACTGGGGACTATAAAAAAGATAGAAATTAAATTTAAAAGTATTAGCAAAAATATTAGCATGACAAAAATTCAAACAAATACATATGCCATATTTAGGCAGAGTGGATATACAAAACACTGAAGAGAACAGAGATATGAGAAAGCACTTATTTAGGTACTCTGGGTAGGAGACTATGATTAAGCCCTCTGGAACCAAGCTAAATTACATATAATCTATAAATACAATGCATAAATATAATTCACAAATATAAATTAAATTTTTCAGCCATTTTATATCCAGGTGTCTTTAGGCACCAAAAGGATACAGATGTGCTTCAGCCCGTGTCACACAGTAGGTGAGCAGTAAGACCAGGAACAAGCCCCTCATTTGCTGGTAGGACCACGCAGAATTAAGCCCAGGTTGGATGGCTGAAATATCAGGCATCAAAGAATGAAATAAGACCAAATGTACTTTTCCAAATGCTTTGCAAAATAAAATGGTGGGGTTTTCTTCCCCAGCACTCCAATCCCGTAAGCACTCTTTTATTTTCAGTGCTTGGTGATATTGGCTTTCAGTTTGTGGTTTTGCTATTCTTCTTTTAAATGAAGTAAAGAAACACACACTACATAAAATGAGGGGTGCAATTGACCTCTAACATTTCATGAAAAGGCTTGTTATGTTTACCACATTTAAATGAAAATTCACTTTGGCTGGAGCAATGAAATAAAAGACCTGAAGGAAAAAGGCAGTTGAATTATAGTTTTCCTGACAACAAACACTTCTCAACGTAGGCCAAGATTATGGGACCAAATATTTAAGCAGACACTTGGCAGAAATCTAAATTCACTGGAAACTGTGTATTTTACAGCCTGATATGTCCTGGGCTGGTTTTACTCTTGTCCTTCCCTGTTTTCTGATGCACATCTTGATTTCTGTGACAACACATCCACCTATCTACTACCAACCAACTTACCCAGGTAATTATTCTACTTTCAAACACTCAGAGGGAACAATTCATGTATATTCCAGCTTTGAAGATCAAAGTAGAAGCTAAAAAATAATGGGAATTGAAAAATGAAACACTCTGGAATGTGTAGACTTTGCTTCCATTTCTACATCTCCTTCATGGCTCTTGACCTAACCTAACTAAAAAAGTCTCTCTTTCATAAAGGCATTTGCAATGATTTTGAAAATTAAGGTGGCTCCCAATCTGCTGATATATCTGTAGTATCTTCTAGGTTTACTCTTTGGAAACCTTTGAAATGAGACAAAACTTCCTCCAAATGTTTTTGTGCAATAGTATAATTGCACTGTATATATGCATTTGAAATAAAAATGTGCAATATATGTGTGACCAGACCTTTTGGGCCACAAAGAAAAGTTCTGCTGAGGCTTAGATTTTCATCATCTAGACTTTCTTCTCTAACCCTTTCATTGCTGCTTTTATTTCATACTTGCTATTCCACATCCCAGGCTTTGCTTGCCCATGGCAAGAAAGGGTTTAGGCACCACCTACTGAATTTCAGATTGATTCACACTATCATTTTCAGCAGCATTACATTTGGAATGTTTTTGACCCATTAGTTTAAAACAGAACTTTTGTGGGAATTGTGCAGCTGGGGGAATGTCTGTGTCTAGCTATGATTTCCACTTGTGGTACGGAATATCATTTTAGATGTTGCTATTACTGTGAATTAAATTATTTATTGAACAGGTCTCAAAGTCCTGTATCCATCATTCACCCCTTCTACAGAGAAAGAACTGGGGAAAACAAACTATTGCAGCATGTGGAGAAAAATGGCATTACAATACACATTAAAAATGTCATATGTCCTTCAGCTGCAAGTATTGAACTGTTAGGAAATACAGGAGAGTGAACAGAAAAAGGAACTTTGAGTTTTTTTCTTGAAGATACTGAGCAAAATCCAAAGGTGATAGAGTTACCAGAATTGTGGAGGAGAGCAGAAATGACCTTGAAGCTTTGCTCTATGTTTCTGCACCCTATTCCTAACACTCTTCTAGGGATTCTAGGAATGGGCTGGTACGTGTGTGTGAAGATAAGTGGGCACCATCTTCCATTTGCCTCACCTCTGGAAGTGTTCCAGGCCAGCTTGGTCAGGGCTTGGAGCACCCTGGCATAGTGCAAGGTGTCCCTGCTCATGGCAAGATGTTGGATCTTTAAGGCGTCTTCCAACTAAGGCCGTTCTATGATTACATAACTTAGTAAATCTTTATTATTTCATATGGTACACTGTCCTTAAACACAGTAACTAGAAAAACACAAAATGAAACAAACAAAAAACCCAACCCCAAAACCAAACAACAAACCAAACCAAAAACAACCAAAAAAACCCCAGTCCATTTGTGTGATTCTCTCCTGTTTGAGGAACCAATCCAGCAAGCCCAGGTCAGTGACTATTCCTGAAAGAAAATAGGGTGTGGATGTCCCAGACACAGAAGTGGTATCAGAGAGAGGAACTGTATTGCTAAATTGGATATGAAGAGATTAAGAGTGACTGGCACTTGGCTAGATTTACCATTTTCAGATGGATCCTGGAGATCCATTTTCTATACCCAAAAAAGGGAACAAGCCATCTGGGTGGTGGCAGCCTCATATTGCAGGGCCACCTCCCTGCTCGCAGGGATTTAGGGATTTGTCAGCAAACCACCCATCGCAACTTCACCACTGTTTTTGGCACCTTTTTGCCGGATTCTTTTTGTCTTCACACACACACACACCAACAGGGGAGGGAAGCTGCGGCAGAACTTTTATCCTACATGAGTTTTCCTGGGATCCTATCTCAATGCCAGTGGTAGGAGAACTGGTAAAGTTTGCCAAGTCTCTTTGTAACTCCCAGATACCGAATCAAGTGAAGTTGCTGATGAGTGACTTGCAAAATCCTAACCTGGCCTCTGACAGTAACACCCTGTGTGGCTTTCAGCAAGTCTCAACACCTTTCTGCTTCTGCCTTCTCATAGCTAAAATGTTTATCTGTCTGTCACAGCAGGTTTTTGGGGAGAATTCATATTTCAGCACATCACAGAAAATAGCGCTTTTTTGCAGTGAGTTAAATAATCAGGCCATCAACAGTGAGATAAAGTCTTCCCTGAGAAGAGACTTGATATCTAGGATCATTTTAGGGTTTATAACACATCGAAGTTCAGATAAATAAATCAATTCAATGCAGAGAAGAGGAAAAATGGTCAAAAAAAGCACAGTTCAAGAAACTGCTGCTGAGCACAGGTTAATCACTTAAGAACAACATCTCCACTTGGGAGAAATAAAGTAATAATTGGGGGTATCATCTGGTCTGTAAAACCTAACTCACAGCTGGCACAAGTGAGAGGCTTTCAGTGAAGTGCTCCACTCAGAGCACTCTGCTCCCTTAAACCAGCACAGGCAAACCTCCCAAAATGTGCCACCTGTTCCTTAATTCCTGCAACAACAGAATTTGGGAGATGAAACTGGCCAGGCTTAGCCCAAGAATAGTGTGCATATTTTTGCACAAGAAATGCTAAATTATGACACCTGTGCCACAGACTGTCTGACCTAGAAATGAACCTCCCAATCTAGTGGAAGATGTCCCTCAGAGAGGTTGGAAAGAGATGATTCCTGTGGTCCCATCCAACTCAGTCCATTCTATGATACTGTGATACTATGAATACGCAGGCCTGTAATTTATATTTATATGGCCAGACACTGAGATCTGTTTGTCTCTGTGCTGTCATTACAGCTTCAGGAGCAACTGCATAAATGAAGAATATTCAGAACAAAACTGACACCAGCCTTGGAGGAATCCTTTAAGGATTACAGAGAGTTGAAAGGGTGATATTAATGTGACAAGGGCATCTCACAAAGAAAGGGAATTATTCCTTGTTTCCCAGAATAGCTAGAAATACATTTCTTCTCTAAGATGGAAAAAGCCAAGCTCTGCATTAGTAAAATGGCTACTATAAAAGCAGTAAAGGCATTGATTCCCTTACTCTGCAGCAATTCAAAACCAGATATATGAAAATATTAACATGATTAAATGACAAGATATTGAGTAGTCCTGTAACATGGCAGAGTTCAGACTCTTTTATTGAAGAGGGGTTTGGGGCTTTTAGGATAACCTCTGGCAGCTTTTTTCCAGCTGTGATGTCCTAATGTCCAGTCCTTTGGATAGACACAGATCTAATTTATATCCACATTTTTGTAGGAACAATTAATCACACTCACAGATGACAGGACAGATCTGCCCATGGTAGAAAATGGCTCTGTTTTCAGTGGCTCTTTGCAAGTGATAATTAAATTGTGCAGCTCAGAATTAAAATTCATAGAATCACAGAAACTAGGGATAGGAAAGAGCCACTAAGGTAATTTTTGTCCCTGCCCCTCCTTCTACCGATGCTTTGTCCAGCACTTTGTAGCCAATTTGAAATATTCTCTACATACACAGGGCTTTTAAGAGACCCTCATTTGATTTATGCACAGCAGAAAATGCTACCTTTTCTCCAGAGATGGACAATTTGCCTCATTCAAAGAGTAGTGTAATCAATTTCATTTACCAGTTACAGCCCTTCGTTAACACACGGCCACCAGGGCACTGGGGAAGGCAGGAAGTTAATGAGATTGAGGATGGGATCAGGAGGGGCCCCTGAATGCCTCGTTTGGTCCTGACAGCCGAGTAAATCTTGAGACAGCCAAGTGCTTCTGAAGGGAGAAACAGCTTTGGAGATTCACCTGAGTTGAGTCCCTGTCCATCCAGCTATGGGTTAGATGGGTTTGCTGCTTTACAGGGACGCCTGGGGTTTGGCAGGGCAGAGAGGAATGGTGATCCTAAAAATCTTCCTAAAAGCTGCTGGGCTGGGAAGTGCAGAGCACCTCACAGTGGGGACTGAGGTGGGTTTTCAGTCCTCAGTTTCAGGTGTGGTAAATGCTATCTGAAAGAGGCACTTTCTTTTCACACAGCATGGATATGAACTTTGGATCTCCCTGGAAATTTGTAGCCTAAGCCTACAAAGCCTAAAGTGACTTCGCTCTTGCATGAGCTCCTCCCACACCCCTGAGGCTTAAGTCTTAAAAATGAATCTGAGGCCCCTATCACCCCTTCCAGGGGTTTGTGAAAATGCTTCTCCCCAGGGGCTGGAGAGTGTCTTGTCCAAAGACTAAATGTTTATCAACCTTTTTTTTTTCAAATTGATATAAATCTTCTGTTCAAGACACAGGCCATAAATATAAAACCAGGCTTTCCCTGGGGATAAACTGCAATAGTCTACAGCTGAATCTCTTTTGAAATAACTGGCACTGCCTGCAGTCAGAAATAGAACATTGAACTGGGAGGAATACAAATATGATCTGATACAGACTTCCTAGCCTGCCCAGATCCCCCTCATATGGTTTGTCTGGAATTTTGACTCACCAGTTGCTTGACAAGAGTCCTGTTTCCAACTGCTTGTCCCAAGCCTGATCCTTATCTGGCCCAAGCTGATGTTCCTGGTGACAGTCAACAAGGGTTGATCTTCCCCTCCTGCTGAGTGCCCTGCAGAAATCCTTAAGCCCCCTGTGTCTGGTGGGAATCCAGAGCTGGAATGAGTTGGCTGTGCTGCAAAACCCCCCCGCCCCCGGCAAGACAAGTGCCATGGGTACAGCCCAGTTTGACCCTGCCATAGGGACAGGGCTCTCAGGATGGAGTGAACCTCCCCTCCCAGCACTGCTGGTGACACTGCAGGGTGCCTGGAGTCAGCTCTGGCACCCCTCAGCATCTCCCATGTCCCAGCAAAGACTTCCTAAGTGGCCCATGGGCTGTGGCCCTCAGCAGGATAAACATTTCACATCATCCCTCAGGTGCATAAAAATCATCCTCAGGTGATTGGGTCCAAATGGTACAAACATGGATCCATCTGCTGATGCTTCTCTTCACATTCTGAGTGTGGGAACTTGCATTGCTCCAAAAGAAAAAAAAAAAAAAAAAAAAAAAAAAAAAGAAAGGGAAAAGGAGGCAGCTATGTAAATACACATGGCCTAGCTCTAAATGTGGTTGCAGTGTATAGAAAAGCCAAGCATAAAGACTCTGAAGATGCAACAAGAAACCTGCACTTATTTTCCACATTCTTTCCCATCCTGTGCCAGCAGCAACACAGGCAATGAAAAAAAATAATTTGATAAAGCAAAATATTTCAGTTCAACACAACATTTTTTTATGCATCGTACATGACCTTTGCTATCTTAGCAGAATTTCAATTTGGAATTTACTTCCTCTTGATTATCTTTGTTCAGGACTATTTCAAATTGTGAGAGAATAAAAGCTTTGCCATCATAAAGCCTTAGTGTGCTAATGGCTGACTAAGTAATATTATTCATGTAAATTCTTAAGGAAAGTTTTCAGTAAAAACAGAGAAAATTACTGACCAAGAGGTGCTTCTCTTTTCTGTTCATCTCTTAGAAAGCACATAGGGCACTTCTAGGGCAGAATTAAACCATTTCCTACAGGAGCACCTCAAACCCTTCAAGAACCATGTGCATTCTTCTGAGTGGCAGCTGACCCTCAAATATTTTTACTGCTGCAATTCTTCCAATTTTGATACAAAGCTCTAGGTCTTAAGACTGCTTTTGCTCAAGAGAAGCAGTAAGTAAAGAACTCCGTGTAGGGGTCTGAATGCCTGGAGAGCAGTAGCAGATGGGAATATCTTACATTACAGATAACTCACACCTTAATGGGTCTGACCCAAGTCTGAGTCCTCCCCAGATTTGCTCACAAATGCTGCAAAACCAGTGCTGTTTTTAAGGGAATTTATATTTCCTTCATGCCTGGCTTATAGCTTTTAAATGGTTTTTTACTTTCCTCAGCCTGAAAATAAAATAATGACCTATGGGGACTTGTAAGAATTCTTGCCTGTAATTACTATATGAACTGATTTATCTGTGACACACGCCACTGTAGGAGGTGTGAGGGTGATTAAGATGCTCTTATGGGAAGTTTGAGATAAGGATTGAATGCTGCAAGACAAGACCACCTGCTTGGTCACACTGGTCATTCCTGTCACTCTCTGCTTCTGATGTGAGAAAGGAGAAGGACAGTTTGGGAACAGTTCAACTCTGTATTGTTCTTGGATTTTTTTTTTTTTAATTCAATTAAATTCCTCTTTCTGATTTGAAAAGGGATCATTTTGCATGCAGAAATATTTATTTTAATGCCTAAAGTCTTGCCAGGCTCAGCTTAAAGGCTGACTTGGGTCTTTTAGAAGGTTTTGGTGGGTACAGTTTCTTTTTTCTTTCAAAGGAATGCTTTCACATTTATTCCATGGCTTGGAGAGTGTCTTCCAAATTTTAAAATCAGGTGCAGCAGGGCAGGTAGCTCAGTCCCTGGAGAGAAGGGTCTCATGCAGATAGGGAGTGAGTACAAGCTCTGAGGGAGGAGGGTGGTGACAGTGGCACCACCCAAATTGCTGCTGCCAGGGCTGTGACTCAGCTGAGGGACTGAGTCACAGTGGCTCCCTCCCCTTCCTCTGGCCAGGGAAGGTACTGATGTTCTGCTGGTGCCTTGGAGATGTAAATTGTAATATTCCCACCATGCTGCACAAGCCAAGGGAGGAAAAGTTTCCTCCTCCTCAGTGTCCATGTGGACTTGCTCCGGGCAGTCTAATCAGGGGGGAGAAAGGGAAGGCTGACTAACAGCCAAGTGAGCTCTGGAATCAGAGACTAGTCAGTACAGATTGCCTTTGGAGTCAGGGGAGGAGTTCAGGATCCTCCAGAGCATGATTCAAGGCAGGAGGCTCTGGTGGAAGACATGAGTTTGTGTGGGAGTGGGGATGCGCTACCCTGGATGGAGATTCCATTCAAATGGACAGTCACGCAACATTCTGGCGGGTACTGGTTGAATCATGTGATCATTGATTGAAATCTCAGGATTAGTGGAGGCAAGCAGCAACTCCTACATTTTCAGACAAGATCTAATTGCTTAGAAGAACGTCCTGATTAGAGTCAGCAAATCAATATACAGCAATGTAGCTTAAATCGATAAGATAATGCCCTGCTTGCTGAAAGATCTGCTCTCTGTCAGTGCATTGGGAAATTCCCCCACTTAATGAGGTTTGGAAAATAGTGCCAGGCATTTCATCTGTGTTGAAAATGCCTTGGGAATCATGTGGTCCTTCCTTCTGGTCTTTTCCTAGCTTCCACTTTTCTTCTCACTCCTATGACTTTAAGTCTTCAGTCATCTTTCTTGAATGAAGATTTGTGCCTGTCTTCTTGATTGCTCTATCTGCACAACCAAACTGCCCAGGTTTTAATTAGAATGTTGAGGTTGCTTTGGTTTGTTCTGCTTTGGTTTTGTTTTTTTCTTTAAAAAAAAACCCCAACCAATTCTTGTTTTCCTTGACTTGCTTTCCTTGAGTTACAGAAAATCTCATGTGTGGTACCATTTTCTCCTTACTGTATACACCTGGGATTTTGGCTTAATCTTGAGTCTTCCTCCCCTTTCTGGAATACTTGTTTTGAGTCGTAGCATTGTGGCATGCGACTCTGCCAGTTCACCAGCCTGGCAGTACCATGTATCAGTCTGGGAATCAACACAGTGATTTAAATGGTTATTGTTCAGCACTACTTAGAATAGCAAACCTCCATTTATAGATATCCCAAAATCAATGAGAGATGGATTTCTTCTGTTGCCTGACAGATTAATAATCTTATCCAATTCATTTCCCTAGATACTAATTTTAGTTCCTTGGCCAATACCAGACTAAATTCCTTTCAGCAACTGAGTACAAAACCATCATGGTTTCCCCACCCCAAAGTTTTCCTGACACATAATAATAACCGTTGAAATGAAATTTTCTGACAGTGGCTAATGACAGCCTTACTGCATGAAGAAATTCCAGAACCTGAGCTGCCCTTGTCTTGCACAATTCTCACTCCTTCCTGACTGCAGTGCCTACAAATGGCCTGGTCTTCCTCAGGATATAGGAAAGAAAGATTCATAATTATAAATATTTATAATTATGTATATATACACATTTATATGAATTCTATGTTTATTGCAAATCACTCTTAATTTTCTCTGAGGAATTTTGTAGAAGCTCACAGACTCAACGAAAATGTGGGAAAAAGATACAAGAGCCAAGGACAAGGGTAAACCAGATCTGATTTACCACTCATAGCAAAAGTGAAGGAAAATAAAAGGAGAAATAGACACTTAACATGCTTTTTGCAGATGTCATATTCCTTCAGCCTCATGGCTGATCTTCACACTTATTTCCAGCCACAAAGTGGTGATGTTTCATAGTCTATCATTAGGAAGAGGTTATCTTCGCCAAGCTTTCTATTATATTCATAGAACTGATTGTTATGATTTATTTACTCACTAGCTGCTAAATACTTTCAAAAGTTACTTTTCTGTGTGTTATCTGAGCCCTCGTTTTGATGAGAAAAAAGGTTGGCCTCAAGTCAGACTATTCATGGGCCAGGGTTTTACAGCTCAGCTTGGTCATCCAGTGAAAAAGGTGACTCATCTTCTAAATCAGAAAATGAAATTGCACTTGGATCTGATTTGGATAGTCCTGATCCATTTACCCCACTAACATTTTTACAATTCTTGTCTCAAAGTACCTGGGGTCATTTGCAAAGAAAGTTTTGAAAGGTGACTAACAGAGAGAGGGAAGACTTGCAATCCCTGTAGTATTAGTGTAGCTGTAGCTTTATATAATAAATTTTATTTTCCTGCTTATTGTTTCAGTTCAGTATTTTAGTGCTTCAGATCTTCCCTCCAGATGTGGAAAGCCCAAATGGAATTTCACTGTTTGCCTTACAGCATTTAACCCAGATCCTGCAGCAGAGCCTGGGATGTCCTTTCACTGATCAGTTAGAGATGCTGGTGAAGGCTCTCACAGAGAGGGAGTTCGAAAGCTCTCAGGCAAGGGCTGCTGCACCAGGCACCCCTGTCACTGCATTTGCAGACTTCAGCATCCTGGAATGATCAGAAACCCTGGGATGATGCTTTGGGAAGAGCATTTCCAGCAGGTCAGGAGTGATCCTGCCCCTGTGCCCAGCCCTGGGAGACACATCTGGAGAGCTGTGTCCAGCTCTGGGATCACCAGCACAGGAGGGACAGGGAGCTCCTGGAGCAGGGCCAGCAGAGGCTGCAGAGATGATTTAGGGCCTGGAGCATCTGTGCCAGGGAAAGGCTGAGGGAGCTGGGGCTGTCCAGGCTGGAGAGGAGCCCCAGCTGAGAGGGGCCCTCAGCCCTGGGTGTCCCTGTGTGCAGGGAGGGCTCCGAGCAGGGCCCAGGCTCTGCTCCTCAGCACAAGAGGAACAGGCAGGAACTGATGGAATGTACTCTGGTTTAGAGTCTTAAAATGTTTGGCCCCATTACTGTAGCTCCATCATAATGAATAAGATTGATTTTCCTCACTCTAACTGTTCAAAGATCCCCTCTGCTTTAAGAAGATGCCTGTGATACAGCAGTTCTGTGATACCAAGAAGTGCTATTTTCTGAGTAGGAAAAGTATGGTAATTTCACAAGTATAAGGCACACCTTTTTGATTGAAATTTTGATCTGAACCCGGAAGTGGGCCTTATACTCTGGTGCGCCTTATACTCTGATGTGTCTTATAGGCATGAGATTACTGTAATATTGTCTCTCACTGCACTGATAGTTTTCCAAACTCTGCAATTTCTCAGCAAAAAGGGAGTTTATATCACAGTGACTGCAAAAATGTTGCGCTGTTATTGAGTGCTACTTCCTCAGAGCTGTCTCAAATTCCTCAAGTGAGAAGTAAATAGACATTTCTCATGATGACTCCCATTTTTCTATTTTCTTTTAAATAAGCTTTGGCTGTCTCAGATGTCCCATGACATTCACATGCCATGCGGATCTGCTCCTCAGGAACTACAAGGGTTTTACCTGGCTTAACATGAGGACCCAGAGGAAGGGAGCATGGAGAACCTTAGAAGAAAGTATTAATTGCAACAAACCATGAGTCCTGTTCCTTTAAAAATTTGCAGATTGCTGCTGCTGTTCTTGCACATTGCTAAAAATTGACAGTATTATTATTATTACTTCTACTGCTGAACAGGTCTCAGAGTTTGTAGGAAACAATTAGCAGTGTTAGAGTGTCTAGGAAGTCTGTGCTACTTAGTTTGTAGCCTCTAGTATTTTCACTGTTATTTTCTAATGACAAAACAAAATGCTTGCCAGCCGGCATTTGTGAAAGTAAATATTTCAAAATTGCTGTCTTGCAGCAAGTTTGCCTTTGGTCCCTGTTTGCCTTTTGCTCTAAGCATTCTGTAACATTTTACTCTGCCAAAGTCCTGCTTTTCACAGACTGCTTGAGTTTGTGCTCCATGTTTAAATAATTCTGCGGGACTGGAAAGGACACAGCAACAGAGTAAAATCTTGAATGCAGTCATACAAACACAACCAATGAATGAGCGAAAGAGATTGTCTGAGGGAAAAAACCCAGTAATCACATTTAAAATTATGAAGGGAGGGTGCCAAGAGGATGGAGCCATGCTGGTGGTGCTGAGCAGAGGCACGAGAGCCACGGGCAGGGACTGAGCCCAGGGGGTTCCACCTGCACATGAGGCACAACTTCTTCCCTGGGCAGGGCTGAACAGAGACCAGAGAGGGTGTGGAGTCTCCTCACTGCGGAAATTCCAGAATCATCTGGACACAATCCTGTGCTCTGTGCTCTGGGATGGCCCTGCTGGAGCAGGGAGGTGGCACCAGTGACCCTTTGTGGTCCCTTCCAGCCTGACCCATCCTGGGATTCTGGGAATATCCAACAAGCAGAAGGAGGCACTCACACCATCCCACTCCATTCTGCAGCTTGCTGTGCTTACAGATGATCCTTTTTTTTTAAATTGAATTAATGAGCAGTTACTATCCTTCCAGGAGAGTGACCTCATTTCTCCTGTACCAATGTGAGGGGCCTAATGGAATGATTTGGATAAATGATGGATAGGGATGAATCCTGAAGTCACTTGAACCTGAGGATGGCAAGAACTAAAAGCAGAACTGAACAAAATATAACAAAATCATCTTTTGGCCTCTTAGAAAACAGAAAATGTCACCTCTTGCACTCCTGTGTGATTTAGCAAAGGTGGATGAAGGAAGCAAAACCCACCTTCAGTGCCAGAAGTTTAGGTAAAGACTGTGTTTTAAAAATTAGTCCAGCTGATAGGTGACTGAACTACAAGGTCAGCTGCTAAGTTGAGTGTTTCCAGAGCTAAACCTGGGGAATTTAGAGCTAATTGAAGATCTGTTTAACAAACACTGCTTGCAAGATCTGTGTAGGGTCTGCAAGCCAGAGCAGCTGTACTTTGCTGACTGGTTTGGAAAGAGGAGGGGAGGAGAAATGAAGGAGTTAGGACAGGTACTGCAGCTCTTCCTTATGAACCTCACCAAACAGCAAACAGGAAATCAACAAACGAGTACATTCCAGCAGAAATTCAAAGTGTAAGTGATAATAGGAAGGCTAGACTGACAGGTTCTGGCAAGTTGGGAGGGCATTGCTAGAAAAGCACTGGCGGCTGCAAAGCTCAAAGCTCAGGGAATTATCTCTACCCCGCTTCCCTCCCTCCTGCCATTTCCTCTCCTCAGGAGCAATTCTTTTATTTCATCCATGAGAAATTGCTTACTGGGATGCATTCACTTCCAGAGGTGGAAGGGAACCGGAATAGGCAACACTAAGTAGTAGGAGAGAGGCTGAGGATTTAAATAATCTGGTGAAAAATTGAGGTGTCTAGTGGGGAAAATGAGTATGCAAGTTGGAAAAAGTGAATACAGCTGAGCAATAATTGCAGGCTGGATGTATCCTGGAGGTGATGGCAAGATGTGAAGTGAGGTATCTGTGTGCTCCCAGGGGTGTGTTTCACTGAGGGAAGAGTGACTTCCACTGAGGCTTGTGGCAATGGTAGCAATGGTCTGGAATGAGCTAAAAGTGCAGCAGTGGCACTTCATCTCACCTCACCCTTCTCTGGAGACACAAGGTGCTCTTTTCAGGTGGTTGAGGTCTCGCTAAAAGTCCTGCAATAGCTGAAAACTCTCCCCTGGGGTTCTGCAAGCCACAGCTCAGCCTGCAGGGTTGGAAGGCATTCTTCATGGGCTTGATGAAATGGGAAATACACTCTGGGGTTGAAATAAAATGAAACTGTTTCCTGTTCTGCCTGTAAACATTCCATAGGAAATTGAGGCAGTTTTCACTGGAGACAAGGAAACCACCAGTAACCAGGAAAAGTTGCTTTAACTGTGAAAAACGGCAAACTTCTCCTTATGGCAAATGCACTGAAATGTACACTTTTATCCAGGGGTTGGAATTACACCCTTTTCTCGGAGAACAGCTGCATGTGCTGGTGGGAATGGTAAAATTTTGGCCTGGATCCAGTTTGATAATACCTACAGAAAGATGCAAGGGGATTTTTTTTTTTTTTTTTTTTTTTTTTTTTTTTTTTTTTTTGGCCATTTTACTGTCTTTAAATATGAATTGTTCCAAAACAAAATTTGGTCACTGGCAGATCAGCCTTGCAAAGGTGCTGAGTACTCTGGCTGTGGTCCAAAAGTGCACTTAAGCGTGTGCTTAACTCTGAGGACATAATTAGTCTTGCCAATTTCAGTGGGGCTGTTGACATGCTTAAAGTTAAGCATGTGACTAAGTCCACTGCTGCAAGAATGCTTAGCCCTTCGTAGGGTTAAGCCCAGCTCTGCGCTATACAAAAGATCTTTTGTTCAGCCTTGAATGACGAGGACAGGCAATGGAAGGAATAAACACCGTTCTTTAAAATAAAAATTGTGCTGATCACAGAGATAGCGCACAGTTATTAACGCCGAGGCTGTCATCACATTTTATTAGCAGCATTTTAGCAGCCCGAATGAGATGATTCAGTCCTCTGAACCATGTCTCCATTATCTCTTTGTACCTGAAATGCCTGGCTGGTTCTCTTCCATGATAACTCTGCAGCTGTCTGTGTTTGCATGGACCCTTGTGCATTTTCAAGCTCTGTGCTCTGAATACACAAGACAGTCCTGTGAGGAGCAGCTGAGGGAGCTTAGGGGTTCAGCCTGGAGAAAATGAGGCTCAAAGGGGACTTTTTCACTCTCTACAACTCCCTGACAGGAGGGGGCAGCCAGGTGGGGTCAGGGTCTTCTCCCAGGGAACAAGGGACACGACAAGAAGAAACAGCTCAAGCTGCACCAGGAGAGGTTCAGGTTGGACATCAGGAAGAATTCTGTCATGGAGAGGGTGGTTAAGTCTAGAATAGGCTGCCCAGGGAGGTGGTAGAGTTCCCATCCCTGGAGGTTTTCAAGACTCAGTGCTCTGGTCTGGTTGATAAGATGATGATGGGTCAGAGATAGACTCAATAACCTGGGAGGTCTTTTCCAGCCTAAACAATTCTGAGGTTCTGTGAAGTTGGCCCTGAGCTGTCTGCTGGGTCTGTCTGCTGCAGAGACACCACACAGAGGCACTAACTCACCTTGAGGACTGAAGTGACCCCAGCAGTGCCACAGCCACGTCCCAGCTTTGGGCATCACTCCTCTCTTGCAGCGTGCTCCCAGTTCTATGGGTGGGCTGGATCAGATCACTCCATGTCTAGATCATGGCATCATAGAATAATTTGCCTTTGCCTTTGCAAGGGACCTTAAAGTCCATTTCATTCCCAACCCCTGCTATGGGCAGGGACACCTTCCACTGTCCCAGGTTGCTCAGAGCCCCATCCTACCTGGCCTTGGACACTGCCAGGGATGGAACAGCCACAACTTCTCTGGGCAAGTGTAATGAGCTGCCCATGAGGGCAAGGGTATCCCATATTCTTGTTAATAGATCCCTTGGGATGGGTTAAAGTGAAACAAGAATGACTGTGTCTATAAATATATATATATATTTTTTTTTTTTCCCAAGCTTTATTTTAGAACAGTTTGTTTGCAATGGGAAGCAGATTTGTAGCCATATTGGTTATGATTATCTACAGTAACAGAACAATATAAAAGCATAAAAGTAACACTTAAGCACCTCTGCAAGTGGCAAATTGTTTTGAGTCATTATCTGCTAACGTTCCAGTCTCCCAGACACCCATGCCAGTGCCTCATCATCCTCACAGGGAAGAAATCTTTTCTAATATCCAATCCAAACCTACTTTCCAACAGTCTGAAGCCACTGACTGAGATCAGTGGATGCTCAGAAAAAGTGTGAAAAATGGACAAGGCCACAGTGCTGTTATTTCAGATCCCATCATCCTGACAAGCTCTTGGCAGGTTCTCTCAAAGCTGGAAGCTTGGACATCTTGAAGCAATGAGGCCCACAGGATTTCTCTGCAGAGCTGTTCTCTGCAGAGAGACCAGTGCAGTGAGGGGCTGCTGGTGTGGCATTTTTCATGGTGCACCAAAGGAAATGTGAGTGTTTGCAGGTATTTTTCTCCCTAACATTCCCATTTTTGGTCACACAGTTCCAACTGAAACATAGCAGCAGCAGTGGACAAGTATCAGAGGGAAAGGTAGTGGGAGGAAGAGATTTTGGACATTGTTGAGCTGTAAATGTTGAGATCTGTAAAACTGAGTTACTGAACCATTCATGTTGATAATTAAAATGAAGCATTCCTAAAACACAATTGAGAAAAAAAGCTTGAAGCTTAAATAAATCATCTTCCCCTATTTACTCTTTATGAATTTTTCCATTCCAGATATTCTAAGCCTTATCACTCTCTCCTTTTAAGCCTTAGTTTTTAGTTTCCAAGACATGGCTGATTTTTATTTATTTAGGTCTCTTAAATTTTGTTTCATTGTTGGTCCTAACTACTTTTTAATGGCATTCCTATAGTTTTACTTTTTTCATTTGAAAACTGCAATTTTGACAATTACTAATTCCAAACAGGGGGGAAATTATGGAAAATCAACAGAAGACAAATCTGAATTTCAGTGGCCTAAACAATTGTCCCTTTCTAGAGAAAGTGTTGGCATTTCCAACAGAAAAAATTTTGTTCGATAGCTGCAGAATCATCTATGAAGTTGTCCAACACAATCTTCACATTCATCAGGACTCCAATAGGTCTTTGAGAACAAATTTTTATTTCCATAGGGTCTGATGCAATCCCTACCCTGTCTGCAGGCAAAGTCTGCAGCTAATTTCTGTTCATGATTCAACAGAGTTCAGCAACCTAGAGGGCACAGAAAAAGGCACAGAGCATCTGTTCTGGCAGGTTAAAAGATTAATTTCTGAATACTAAAAATAACTTCTTTATAATTCCATCCCATCTTGCTTCCAGGGACCTGACATTTGGCAAATTTTAATGAAGTGAACCTTGCAGCACCTCTGTGAGGTCGATGTAAATACTATCCCCACTGACAGGCAAGTGAAATTATAGCACAGATGAAGACAAAGGCCTGGATGCAGGAAGCATCCCATACAGATGTGCATCTTCTCTTACAGGTGCTGCATGGGGGGACATTTTTTTCTGAAATAATTCAATCTGATCTGGAAGTCATTGCCCAGACACAAAAGCCCATTTTTGGCTTGAGGAAATGGGCATACATTACTCATGGACAATTCTGGAAACAGTTCTTAATCACTCACAACCAGGCAGAGTCCTCTGGAAGAAACTGAAAGCAAGAACAGTTGTGAAAGGACGTTGGTTTTTTTGATTATTCAAAATGTTTTACATTCTAGACTGGAATGAAAGCACACAGAAAATTCTGAATATCAGAAGAAAATGGAATTTCATATCATTTTCCTCCTGAAAACTCAGTGATTCATATTCTTAACCCTTGTTTTTGTTTTGTAATTGTTGAAACAAATTTGCAACAGAAAATGGAAACTTTTCTTTGCAGGACGTGAAAAAGACTGGGCTTAACCTGGACAAAATAGAGCAAAGTAAACCCCTTGATATTAATATTATTGTGGGGTTTTTTTCTTTTCTTATGGGAATAAAAATGTCTCTATTGAGTCTCTGTGTTCTTCAGACTCTGGGAAGAAAATATGTGAAACATCTTTTTGTTATTCTTCAGCAGCCTCAGAATCCTTAAGAATCCTTTTATTATTTTAATTTGATAAGCTTTATTAAGCTTGCTATACATCATTATGCAGTTGTTTAGAATATAATCAGTAAGTTGAAAAAACTTAAGGGGATGGAAAGACAAGACAGGGTGAAACTGAGAACAGGATTGATTTTCCCCACATTTAGCTGTCTTCACTTAGTTTAATCTCTCAGATGAGAGAGATGAATCACTCCCTTGAGGTGCCTGAGACAGAGCCCCACATGAGCAGCTTGAGCCAGACATCCAATTTTCAGAGAGCTGATACTCAGTAGGACTAATCCTGCCCCAGTTCCTGCCTCTCCTCTTCCAGCTGGAATTGACAGCTCTGAAGGAGAGTCAGCCCCATAGAGCTTCAGTTCCCAGCCCAGGCAGATTTTGAGTGATCTGCTTATTTAATAATAGCAAAGAAATAAATACCAGTTTGCATGAGTTACTCTGCTGTTTATTCATGACTCCATGTCTTGAATAAGGGTGAGCTGGTTGTAGATTCAAACTGGTTGCAAGAATAGCAGAAGTCCAGGTGAAAGTCCACCAAGCTCAGCCTCCTGGCCCATGGAAATGTAAATATCACATTCCATGGAAAACAGGTGAGAGTCAGGTAAATCTCAAGCGACACTCCCCAGGATACTCTTCCAGTCTCTAATAACCAGCTTGAGGATTACCAGAGATAAAGGTGCTACCTTGGAGTTGTTCATGTTTTGATAATCTAAATGGTTTTGATCCTGTGAAAATAAAGCCTGGCCGGAATACAGCATTTCTTGTAGCCTGCACCTCCAATTCCATGGGGAGAGAACATAAGGAACAGCTGGAGTTCCTGCAGACCTGCCTTGTCTGATTGAAATGTCACTCACTTGCTGCCTTCAACACAGGATAATTCAATTTCTCACGTTACTTGATCTTGTGCTGAAGTAACTGTGAAGAGCTGAGTGGACTACCTTGAGTTTGTAGTTAAAAGTTCATTATGTGGGGTAGGAGGAATTTGTAGTCCAAGTACTCACAGGAAAATGAGCAAATCAAAGTGGTGCCTCAAGAGAGCAAAATCAATGTCTGATTTTCAGGTGCTTGAGCACATGTGTACCTGTGGATGCACACGAAATGTCAAGCTTTGAAGTAAATTCCCAGAAATGGTTTTCCTTTGTGGAAATCAGGGACTTCTGATGTGTCTGCTTGAAAGAAAAGCACGATTCCTAGCTTGGACTACAGATTCATTACTTAAGGTTCTCTGAAAGATTTGAGGGAAGTTTAGGTGTAAAGAATTCTAATAGCAGTGTTTAGACAATGAGAAAGAAGCATTATAACATCAGAGGAGGAGGAGAGAGAAGAACTGATTAAGGTGTCAGTTATAAAATAACAACAAAACCAACCAGTCAACCAACCAACCAACCAACCAACCAGTGGTAGTGCCTTAAATGAAGATCCTTTTTGTTTAATTTGAGAATAAAATATCTATTTCCTGAACCTGGTAAATTATTGGATGGAGCAGAAGTTGGCTACCTCACCCTATTCTGTGCAGGCAAGTTTCTTTTTTCAGGGGCTGCACTTTAGAATGCACAAGCTTGCATCACCATCTAAATATTTTTAATTCAACCATATGCAGAAGCACATTCTTCAGTTGCAATCTCAAGCATGTACTTTGGGGAAAAAAAAGCAGTAAAAAAATCACTTTGTCATTGAAGTCAGCAGTTTTGACTCTGCTCAGAATGTGGGAGTGATTGGTATAAGCTGCCATTTAATGTAGCGTGTTTTCAGAGTAGAAGGATATTTTATTATGTCCAAATCTATCATGAGGCCAAATCAATCTCTGGCACACAATAGGGATGACTCTGCCCCACTGCATTTTTTTTCTCTTGAAAATCAAAATGTAGCACCCAATTTTTATTTAGGTCTTGAAGATTTAAGTAAATCAGTATTTTTTACTTTTACTGAATTAATTTATAAGTGATATGAGCAATGTATAGGCAAATGGTGACCATAAACTATTAAAAACAGGCAGATTGTTAGACATACAACAGACTTTCTTCATTTGTCTACTGGCTACTGGATAATAAACTTGGTGGAACTCTGCCCTGACTCCTGGGTTATATTTGTTACTTGGTAAAATCCTTTTTTAATCAATAAATATGAAGGCTAAATGGAGAGGAAGGTTTTGAGCAATGCAAACAAACAAAAATAAGACTTTGATTTAGGAAATCATATAAGAGTGTGTGGAGGCAGTCCTTCTTAGAAGAACACACTGGGCTTCTCTGGATTTAATCCAAGCATCAGTCCAGCAAAGCATATGCCTCGAAAGCCTTGTCCTGGCTGGATACGTGTTTTGGGTGAAATCAGCAGCATTTATATTAAATTTTCAGAGTGCAGATCCAACTAAAAGAAGAAGAGGACTTGAAAGAGTTATCTGCAATTTTCACAAAGTTACAACAGTTTAATTTAAATTTATATTGTTTTTATGCCTTGGAAATTGGCCCATGCTTAAGTATGTCTGTAATAATCTGTTGGGATAAATTGTAAATGGCTTTCATGTCTGAGCTATTCAAGAACACTTTATGTATTTGGGAAGTTAGTTTTGCAGGGAAACACTTTGATAGAAAACGTGTTATTTTACATTCAGAGAATACAAACCAAGTTCCTGATGTACTTGAAGGTGTTGGGACCAGGTCCTGCCATGACCTACAGTGGGATAGATGTGGGAGACTCCATGGGAGCAGGGAACAGCCTCAAAAAAATCTGAATCCAAGCAATTTTCTTGTCCAGCAAATGAATTTAGTATTTAGTTAATGTGAGATTGGACCGACTGAAATCACACTCATCCTTGTGCTCCTCCTATTGTCACATCCACATCAGCCTGTCCATCGTGGAGACCATGTGGAATGAGGCATTGCACTAACCATGAAGCCACAAAACAAGACAGGATGTTGATTCCCAGTCATGTCAGAAAGCTCCAAAGCTGAAATATGTCAAACAGAAAAGGCAGTTATGGTAGTCTTGAAATAGAGAGTTTGGACCCAGTCCACTAGAGCATCTCTGTGGGACTAATCACAGGGGCTGTGGTAATGCCAGGGTTTGTTGAGATGAAATTTATGGGTAACTATCTATTAGAAGTACCCAGCCATAATGAATTCTTTCAAAATTTATCACAGTAGCATTAATTAGGATACATTTTGTGGGCAATAGTGAAGCTCTCACAAGTATTTTCCAGATATTTGATCATAATTTAGCATTAGTCAGGCATGAGTTAATGGACACCAAAGGTTTTAGTCCCTTAAAAATCCCTTCTTGTTTGGTGAGTCCCACTAGTATTATATAATTTAATATTCATTTTCATGACACTAATCGTGTGGTATTGATTCAGATATTGCACATTACCATTGGGACTCCATTTTAATTCAGTGTTAGTGCAGCATTAAGATATAAAACAAAAGTGTTAGCATTTTAAGTTCAAAGTCTGACTAAGACATTTTCATTTAGTGGAATTCTGCTGCCCCCATTGAGTAAAGAAGTCAATCCAGATCTTCCTTAAGGGTGCAGATTTGCAAACAAATGTCACAACACCTTTTATTTCCGCAGTCAAAAGGATTTCTGAAGTATTTAGAGGGCCTAAAGTATGACAAGGCTCTCTGCAAAAGTAAAGGACCTTTACTTTGCTATCAAAAAGTCACTGGGATATTTGAGTTTAATTTCAGTGGCTACAAAACCACCTCCAAAGAATTTGCCACTAATTGCAATATTGAAATATTGCCAACAAATATTGAAATAGTGTTGTTTCACCAAGGGTAGACTAAATTTAGACTTCTCTCTACTAGACTTTTTTCTGCAAGTAAGCCACAAAGCAAATGCCTCAAGAGGAGAGAAACAACCACTTGTTTCCCCCTTCCTTCATACCTGTGTGTCTCCCACCATGGCATTATCATGCCATATAAGCAAAGGACAAAACCTTGCTCTGAGCATAAAAATGTCCCATTACAGTGAAAATTCCACACATGTGGCTTAGGATAGTGTCTTTCTGATTTCTTTTCCCTGAGTCTAGTGTGGTCCCAACTGAAACCTGTTAAAATACAGTTCTAAAATTCTAATTTCTGTACATCTGTTCATATATATTACTCAAGAATTTTCTTATTCATGCCAGTCTGCTAAAAATTATGCTCATTGAGTCTTGCACATCTTTTATTTTTAAGAAAAAATGGGTTTGATCACTCTAATTAGACTGTAAGGAATATATTTTAAAAACGAGAGGGTCTTTTGCTGAGCTGTGGCCATGGTTATCCAGAGCAGCACACAATTAAGTACACTTTTCTCCCATTCATTATGTCTGTGAGATGCCCCTATTTAACTGGTTTTATTAAAGAGAGAAACAGATAATCATTTTGAAGATGCTGTGATCTGTGGGGAGAAGGGAATAAGCCTTTGCACTGTCCAACTTTAAATTTGCTCCTAACTGGAAGCAGTACTCAAGATGATTAGATACTCAAGATGCTGAGGAATAGAGGTGTATCCAGATCTATGTATTTCAAATCCATTCAAATGGTGGATCCAGAAAGCACGCCCTTACTTTTTAGGCACCTGTTGTTTGCCTGAGACACAGAGAAAAACCAGAGGATAGAGGGAGGATACAGAAGAGAAGATATGGAAGTGAAAGATAAATGGGAAAGAAAAATTCTGCTTCTGTGTGAAGGACAGGGACAAAATTCTGCACAGAATCTGCTTCTGTGTGTGGAACAGGGACAAAATTCTGCCCAGAACATTTCCAAAGCTGTTTACAAAAATCATCAGTTCTAATAAAAAAGTGGAATCTGGACACTGGGTAATTTCTCTTCTGGGACAGAGGCCTCAATCTAAGACAGCACATACAAAGAATGCTGAGCAGAGAAAGAAATCAGGCATCTGCTGGATGCCACATCTCTCTAAGTTCCCTCAGAACATCTCCACCTCTCTGCTGATGGAGACAACCTGACATGTTTGTGCACACTGGAACTCGTAGTGCAATTCCATGGTGATCCATCTCCACTTGTGCTCCCTGAATGAGTTGCAGCTACTGAGATCAGATGCCACAGCATGGTGAGACCTCTCATTTGTGCCTCTCAAACCTGCTGGGAGCAATGCAGAGCAAAACCTAGCAAGCAGCAGAGCATCTTAGCACCTCCCAGGAGCAAAACTGCCGTAGCTCTGCTTCATTGAGCAGAGTGAGGGACTGAAAAGAGAGTTATTAGTGTTAAAAGCTCTAGAAACATTTCTTAGATGTATCTCCCCAAGGATGCTGGCAGCTTTGCAGCATCCAAAGCTGTATTATATACATCACAACTGCAAAAGTCTCCTATTCCATAGCTCAAACCCATGAACATTTAAGAATATAGGAATGTAAAAATTTTGGTTGAAATAATCAATGTAAATAGTCTCCACAACATTCTTCTTCAGATATCCTTTTAAACACAAATACTGGGTTTGTGTCCTTGGTATTGCTAAAGATGTTAGCTTTTCTTGGAGGCTTGAAAATCTCCTGAGGTTTTTACGTTAATTTTATGTATATGAGCTCAGCTTTGTCATAAACAGTTTGATAATAAAGTTGCATGAAAACTGTAGTTCTGAAATGCACCAGTTTTGTAATCTTTTCTCTCTTTTCTACCCCGGGCCAGTGCCAAATCTGCAGAAAGATACATATAAAGTCTTACAGAGGAAACAAAAGAATAAGAAATCAGTGCCAGCTGGGAATGCTTTGTTCCCTTTTGCTGCTATTTTGTCCTTCAGGGCTGCTCCTGTAAAGAACAACTAAGAGCAAATAAGGATGAGTGTTAATTAAAGTCTGACTAATAGATACAGCTTGATCTTTTGCACAAAAGTTTGCTATGGGAAACTTTTCTTGAATCCCTGAAAAGGCAGCCTGAAAAATAAGTCAAGTGGGTGATGGGTAAAGATAAAACTTTGCTCTGTGAAGGGACTCCTATACAAAAAAAAGGCGTGCATAAAAAATTTTGGCCATTTACTTCGGGTGTTCTTACCCTGCTAGTGTTGGGAAATCCTGGTTTTCGAGGTGAGCCATTGGTTTGCTGTTGCAGTGTGCTGTGAATTTCTCAAGATTGTGTCCAGATGCTTCTGGAATATCCGCAGTGAGGAGACTCCACACCCTCTCTGGTCTCTGTTCAGCCCTGCCCAGGGAAGAAGTTGTGCCTCATGTGCAGGTGGAACCCCCTGGGCTCAGTCCCTGCCCTGGCTCTGGTGCCATTGCTGGGCCCCGGAGCAGAGCCTGGGCCCTGCTCGGAGCCCTCCCTGCACACAGGGACACCCAGGGCTGAGGGCCCCTCTGCTTCTGAGCCTTCTGCAGCCCTTTCTTGGACTGTTGTCATTTGATGAGAAACTTATTCTGGGCATTGGAACACCTCCAACAAAATATTCTTCAGCGGTTACACTCCAAACATAAAAATTGAAAATAAACTTTGTAATCCTCACCCAAACATAGCACTGACCAAGGGCCTTACCAGACCCTGATTTTTGCTAGAGGTCTAAAGTTTCTTTCCCCACAATTTTAGCATACACAAAACTTTCTATTCTGTTGAGAATATAGATCTCAGTAGGCTGATGGAATCAGCACTTTCTTTAGCACCCCAGTGCATCACCAATATGCAGCTCTGGGTCCCTCAAGTTTTACTGTTTGATGAGTAGGATCTTGTACAGCATTTATTACTAATGAATTTCAAACCAAGCCACGACTGTTTCTGTATTATGTTCTCTAATTATCTCAATCATGGTGTGGTTTAGGCTGGGGAAGCAGTTCCACATGACAGCTGAGAGCAGAGCAGCACAGACTGTTCTGCTTGGCAACATCTGGGAGCTCAGAGTAACATTAACTAAAGAGGGAACAGTTCAAACCTATTTATTGTTGGGCTTGTGGCATCATAACATTATGTTGGGCATCCCAAAGCCATGAAAATTTTTCTTCAGATACTTTCAGTAGAAGCTGCTTGAGATCCTCTTACTTGTTTTGGAAGGAATCAGTGTTGGATCCTCCTGGGTACAGACAGACACTTGTCCCATGTTGTCACAAGTGAGTGTCACTCAGAGAATGTACTTGCTGTGTCCTGCTCACTGAAGAACATGTTTGGGGCTGGCCTGAAATGATGCAGGGATTTTGGCAAAGTTTTCAGAAAATTTTTGTGAGAAGAAACTGGGTTGTGAAGTGGAGCAAGGATCTTTATTCCTTTATATGAGGACACCATTTTGGATGTGAGGGACCTTTTAGATGTGAAGAGTTGGTTACCCTTGTCCTATTCCACATCTAAGGCATTATTATCCATATCCACATTGAGGATATTGTGGTTTGGAGGTGTAGGAGAAGGTTCCTCTTCTGGCTGCTGTTCATAAAAGGATCGTTGCCCAAGAACAGGGCTGTCCAAGACATGGGAAAGAGCAGCTGGAGCTTGGTGCTCTCTCTGTAGTGGTTGAGATATTCACCTGGGAAAGGGAATGAATACCTTGGGTCTTGTCCCTCTGCCAGCGATCTCTTCAGCTTATTGTGAAAGTGTTTCAAAAGAGAGACTGGAAAGCTGTCCAGATCTGGCACAGAGTTTGGAGGCCAGGGTGTTCTGAGAGCTGGGGATTTGACACTTCACTGTGGAAGAAGGCAGTGAATGTAAATCTCTGGTATTTGGGAAAGCAGCTTAAAGCACTGGGTTAGGTAGAAAGAGTGGCATTTCTTTGTTATTTTTCAGTGTTACCTAATGAAGCTTTTCATTCCATTACTTTGCTTTTATTAGAATTGTCAGCAATGAAAACAAAAATATTTCCATTGACTCATAATGACTTTTTTTTCACAGAATCACAGAATGTGCTGAGTAGGAAGGGATTTGCTTCTCTAAGAGGAAAAAGAAAAAATATTTATATTAAAGGCTAAATGTTTTGTTTGTTTGGACTAAGAACTAAAAAGTTCATTATTTGCACAAAGTATTAACTGAGGGTAAGTGCTTAATGGCTTTCATAAAGATTTGAATATCATGTAGAGAGAAAGAAAATTCTAAGTGCTTTGGAGGATTGGATCAGAATCTAAAAGATCTTGAAAAACTGGCAAACCAGTCCAAGGTAAACAAAAACATTCTTAGGAAAGCCAAGCACAAAATGACACAAATAAGAAGGAACAAATACATCTAAAGCAGGAGGTAATTCTCAGGCAGAAGTGCTACCAGAAATAAGGGGATAGCTCTGAGTTACAGAGCATCAGTGACATGAAATTGTGACAACAAGAAAAGATAAATCCCACTGAATGATGCATTCAGAGATCCTTCATTGACAGAAGGACTAAGATTGAGTCCTCTTTCATTTTTGAGCAGACAATTAGGTTATCTATACACTAAAGAAGGGAGTGAGCGGTGTTGTACTTTCTTAACAATCAGGGGTGCCAACAAGAAGGGATTGTTGAAGTTCTCACACTCCTTTATTTGTTTAATTTTATTTCTCAAGGCATGCAAGTCAATGTTAAGAATAAGTGGAAATGTCCTGGAGAGCTGTATTTGCTCATCACCAGACACACAAATCCTTCCTGGATCTTCCAGCCCTGTGTAAGAGGTGCACAAAGAGGTGAAGAGGTGCAGAAGGAGGTGAAGCTTCACTTCAAACCACCCTCAAGTGCAATTCCAGCCACCAAACTGCAAAATTGTCCTGGGGTAGTGCTGCCATGGTATTGCATGAAATCCATACAGTCAATCCAAGGCTTCTGTGGAGATCAGAAGGGATTTCCTCAGTGGACAGCCCACAGAGAGGAGGAGCAGGGCATCTGACCACTGCAAATAGACTTAGTCAGAGATGGTGGAGTAAGAATGAAGCAAACCATTTAGATCCCCACCATTCTTACTCTTTCTATTATTGATGTACTACTGCCTCTGTTTCCTATTACTTTATGCTCCCTTTATATCACTTGAACAGTTCAAAGGGCCCATAAAACAAATGTCAATAACCTTTATGCATTCTTAATCATGCCTTGATATGTTCATACTGCCTAAAAGGGTGGGGGATAAATAAGAAGGCCCAAGGCACAAAATTAAACTCTGAACTGGGAAAAGAAAATATATGGGCCTAGTTTATGGCCTCCACAAATGGAAAGGAGTTGGTCAGGATATTAATCTTCTATATTTGGTACCAGGAATGTATTGGGGTGGGAGTGGGGAAAGGGTGCTGAATTATTCCTCAGTTTTATCTGCTCTCCCCTTTCCCATGTAACAATTGCCAGGACTACATTACAGCTGGGAGGTCTGGGCAAAAGCGACCCAAGAGACTCATCCTTGGATTTCCTCACTGGGCAACAGGTGTTATTCATGTTTAGCAACAAAACTTCCTTAGTCCAGACCACAAAAGAACACAGATAGTCTGAAAACTTTCCTCTAAGCAAAGCCCATGAAGTAATTTGAGTTACAACTTAGAGGGAAATAAACCCTCTTAAAACTCAATGGCTTTCTCCCATACTGGGAGCAGAGCTGCCAAGATTTCTGCCCATTAAGGGTTTTTATGGGCAGTTTCTAAAACTCTGAAAATAGGGATTTCCAAAGGAAATACTGACCCACGTGGAACAGCAGCAGTGTAAATGAGGCTGCAATAACACTGCTGGGTCCCATAAAGAAGCAGGAAAGCATTCACCTGAAATTTGTGTTTGGCATCCCCCATGTTCCCCTCACTCTTCACATCTTTCAGCATTTTGTGCTCGGTGCAGAGAGAATAACTTTGCTTGCTGGACATCTCTAACATTTTCTGTGCCTGTTATCCTGGTGGCTTTCCTCAACATTCCTAAAGAGAATGGGCATGATCTTTTTATTGTTACTTGTTACAAATTGTTTTGGTTTTTTTTTCTATTGGACCAAACTTTGAATATTATAAAACCAAACAGATCTAAGCATATCAAAATGAGACCTGAAGAAGTGAACATGATTTGTTGTAGAATGTGTTGCTCAGCTCTGTAGGAGGGAAGCAGAACTAAAATACACTCCAGATTTCAAAATATCCTTTATTCCTGTGATCTGCTTTAGCATCAAGAGTTTTGGTCCCTTAATGTGAACAGAGCATGCTGACAGATGCAGGAACTATGTACTGTGCTAATGTTTACCTCAGGCTAATGAGAGAGGGAGAACTCACCTGACAAGAATGCAGATGCACCCCCTGCATAGCCATTCCTGTGGCCCACACAGGATATCAATGTCATTTAGTATGGGATTAATCAGCCACAGAGTGGCTTTGAGGTTAAGCACTCATCAAGAGTCAAAAAGGGACTGGACACATATAATGAATCATATAAAGATCAACAGCTACAGTTACATCAGGAAGAAGTGGGGCAAAGAAAAATACATCCAAGAGTTACTGGAAGGAAAAACAAAGCCTGATGGTTTACAGTATAATCCCCCTCCAAATGAAGCATAAAGGAACCAATTCCCATTTAGTCATCAAGGTTCAATTAGCAGCTTCCTGAAAATGAGCTGCCTAGTGCAGGGCACGGCAAGAGAAAGGATGCAGGCATGGCTGGTGATCCAGTGCGGTACTGCTCCTGTGCCATGCTTACTGAACCTTTCAGTTCAGTGACACCGTGGAAATTACTCTGCAAACTGCTCCTACCTTGGGACAGTGCCACAACCAAACAGAGTTTGGCTTTGCATTTCCAGAGGAGGTTGTGGCAAGGTGGGAGCTGGTCTCTTCTCCAAGGCAAGTAGCGATGGGACAAGAGGAGATGGCTTCAGGATGCACAAGGGGAGGTTCAGACTGGATACAAGGAGCAGTTTCTTCTTGGAAAGGGTTGTCAAACATTGGAACAGGCTGCCCAGGGTGGAGATCCCCATCCCTGCTGGTATTCAAGAAACCATTGATTGTGGCATTCAGTGCTCTGGGCTGGTTGACATGGTGGGGATTGGTCACAGATTGGACTTGAAGATCTCAGAAGTCTTTTCCAACCTCAGTGATTCTGTGATTCTTTGCCAAGAAAACAAGAAAGAACTCCAGGATGAGGAAACTTATCTATGAAAAGGTATCCCCACAAAGTCTGGGTACACAGCAGCCCCAGGACCCTGAATTACCCCCTCAGCTGGATCAACACTGGTGCCTTTTCCTTTTCCTTTTCCTTTTCCTTTTCCTTTTCCTTTTCCTTTTCCTTTTCCTTTTCCTTTTCCTTTTCCTTTTCCCTTTCCTTTCCTTTCCTTTCCTTCCCTGAAACTTCCCTGAAACTTCCCTTCCCTCTTCCCTCTTTCCCTCTTTTCCTCTTTCCCTCTCTTTGATCCCTCTCTCTCTTCCCTTCCACCCCACCCTTTTGTTCCAAACCCACCACCACGTGCTTGTACTTGGAGATCAGCGACAATCTCCCACAGATTTGCTTGGTAGGTGTGTGATTTGCCCATAAAACTTCATAAACTTCTGCAGTCGCTCTGACTTTTGTCATTCCTTCCATGTGTGGATCTCAGGAGCTTCCCTTCCCTTTGGGAGGACACCGCAGTGAATCCTAGCTGAGTTTGCAGCGCCTCATCCTGAATGCTCCTCCTGCACTGACCGAAGTGTTGTTCAGAGCCCATTCTGGATGCTTTGATTGTCCTCTTGTTAAGAGGAGAAATGTCTTTTTACTGACCTATGCACATTTTCATTAACATGAACTTAGAGGGACAGCATGATAGCAACCACCTACTCTTTTAAAATTTAAATATACATCACATGCATTGTCTCTGTCTATCTAAAGTCTTGGTTTATTTTAATGGATTCATGGATTTTCTTAAATCTTCCTCATTGCCAAATGTATTTGCCAAAACCAAGATCATGAAAAGTATTGTAATCACTCTGTCTTCTTTACAAAGCAGTTTTTCAGGGCATTTTTGGGTATATTAGATTATGGTCGCAAGAGGTTAACAGAGAGGGTGAAGAAAAAGTTGAAGGAATTTTAAGAGTCACAAGACAAATATCAAATTAGCCACAAACTCAACAGATGCAGGCTGGAAGGAAAACCATGCCTTTAACTTAGTTTCCTTTTACTGTTAGAGAATCCACTTTGGGAATTCGGCACAGTATACTTCACAGGGATACTCAAATAAAGCACATTAAGAACAATTCTTTTTATTTTGACAGAGAATTCCAAAAGGTTTCAAAGAAACCTCATTAGAACTATAACTATTAACTGGAAAAAATCAGTGTTAAAGGCTTTCCCTGTAGGAATATGTCGCTGAAACTTTTTTTCCCTCATTCTTTTGATGAAAAAGAAGACTTCACATCTAGAAACACTGGTTAATGTAACAACACTAGCAAGTTGCAGTGTTGCAAACTGAGGAAATAGAATTTCTTTTTTTAATGGTATGGATTATTTCCTATAAGCAGCACAGTACAGTTTGTAAGATTCTTATTTTCTAATGCACAGATGCACCAGGTGGTATTTCCCTGTTCTTATACGAGTTCCTTTCAATTTGTCTATTCCAGATTTGTTTATAATTAATAATTCTGGGCATGATTAATCTCATGTATCCCATTTCTCCAAATGAAAAAGTATGTGCATATTGAGCTGCCAGCATCTGTGCTTGCACAAAATCTTGAGAGAAAATACTCTAATTTGCCTTTGTGATATCCAAGGCCATGAGGGTGTTTTTTGAAACTATGCATCCACAGTGGAAGAAAGACTCTTGACAAGGGCCTGGAGTGACAGGACAAGGGCCAATGTCTTCACACTGACAGAGAGCAGGATTAGATTGGATATTGAGAAGGAATTGTTCCCTGTGAGGGTGGGGAGGCCCTGGCACAGGTTTCCCAGAGAAGCTGTGGCTGCCCCATCCCTGGTTGTGTTCCAGGCCAGGCTGGATGGGGCTCTGAGCAACCTGGGGTAGTGGGAGGTGTCCCTGACCATGGCCACCTCCTTAGATGACACTTCTGTAAATAGCGTCAGTGTTAGACAATCTGCAATTTTGAGCCATGAAAATTATGCTTGGTCTTCTGTTAGGTATTTCTGGGTTTCAGCATGCAAGGTGGTATGAAGACTAATTTTAGTATTTTGTTCTTCTTTTCAAAAATGCTCTAAAATTATAAATATCTTAATTTCTAGTGAAAGCTATGTTTACTGCTTTTTGAGCAATCCACTTAAGTGAGTTTATTTTTAAGCCAAAGGAAATATGCTCTTATTTACACTCGATTGACCTCTCCAGGTTCAAAAGATATTTACAAATGGACAAAGGGACTAAATTTGCTCTGTGGCTGCTTTATCTAAATCCATGAACTAACCATCACATAACTGTGTCTTCCACAGGAATCCACCCAGCCTGCACAGCTGAGATGTGGTAACCCACAGGAGGCAAAACCCATGATGGGGCAGAGTGTGGCTTCAGGAGGCAACCTCAAGCCTGAGAATGGAAAATTACATTGTTGTGGTTTAACCCCACACAGCCACTCACTCTCCCCTGACCCACTGGCAAGGAAAAAAGCTGGAATTGGCTGGGTGAAAGCCAGAAAACTCATGGGTTGAGATAAGGACAGTTTAATAGGGAAAGCAAAAGCCAGGCAAGCCAGGAAAGCAAGCCAGCAAACCTCTTCTTGCAAGTGATTTTCATTTTTTTATGGATTATACATATTTTATTGTTGCAGTAATCATCTTGGTTCTGAACATCTCATTCCTTTCATCAAAACCTGTGGGGTGGTTTCTGCAGAGAATCCTCTTATTTCACCTGTACATACGTGTGTTTTGGGGGAATGAAGGGACATAATGCTTTCAATAGTTAATAGTAAATGAATTTCATAGAATATCCTGAGTTGGAAGGGACCCACAAGGAAGCTTGAAGTCACACTCCCGGCCCTGCACAGGACAGCTCTTAGTTATGCTAGTAAAGAGCAGCTGGGCCTCGTGTAAACTGTTTTTAAATGCATAAACAATGATCCTATATTTTCTAGCTTTGAATCTGGCCCTTATTTCAAGCGGTAAAAATGATTCTTGTTTGGCATTTTTACTCCTGCAGGTCCAGTTTCTCTGTCTCTCACTTATGACCCCTAAATTCCCTATTCCTGAGGGAAATTTCATCATATAACGTAGAATAATTATAGTTGGAAAAGATCTCTAAGACCAGCAAGTCTGCCCACCAAGCCAGCACTGACCCATGTCCCCAAGTGCCACCTCTGCATGGTTTTGAATCCATTTGCCCAGAAGGACAGATTTAGCTCTGGTGAAGTTCCAAGGGTTTCATCTTGCAGAAGAGCAGCAGCAGATACTCTGCATTACACCTGATCCTAACTGGCCCCTTCCCCACACAGCCAGTGAGCTGAGCTACTGGGAATTTTCACAATTTAGCGTTTACAGCAAGACACTGAAACAGTCTCCATCAACTCACTTCTCACCAGGCATTAGTTCTACCAGCCCAGGCCCTGCCCATGCAGGATGGAGGGGGAAGAGCTCAGTTACAGAAGCCTTGCAGCCCTGACCCACTCCCAGTCCTTTTTCAGACAGAATTCCCGTGTTCCTGCTTTCGTCAGGCACTGCCCTCTCCATAAAGGCAGTCCTGCTGCCTGGCCATCTGCACTGCCACTGGCTGTGGACAGCAGCAGCCTAGCAATCACCATGGCAGGGTTATCTAATAGCCATTAAATGTAATCCAGATTAGCAGAGTGAATACTTCTGAGTCTGCCTGATGGCTTTGCTCTGCAAGACCCAGCTGTGGCGAATCTGGAACTTGGAACTGGCATTTTTGTGTTCACACTCAGGTGCCACCTAAGTGCCCTGGTCTAAGGGGACTTGGAGGCAGCTGAAGTGGCATTCTGGTCACCTAAAGGCAGTGTTTAGGTGCATATTTGTGTGTGTGTCTTGACCCTTCCAAAGGGTTTGTATCTCCTGCTCTTTAAAGGAATACTTTTTTTCATCTGCAATGGATTAAAGTGGTTTTTCTTATTTTACCTCTCTGTGAGAGATCACAAAGCAGAGAGGGGCTGGACTGAGAATAGAGTGTCTTTCTCCTTTTTCTAAAAGATTAAGGAGTTTTCACATGTTTAATTTAGATTGCAGTTTCTTCACTGGGCTTGTTATTCAGATATTCATATCCTCAACCTGCAGTACAGCAAGATAGACAATCAAAGATACATCTTGCTCCTAAACACTAGAGATTAGCATAATTAATTTCATGGAATCTTCTAAAAGTAACTTTTCTCTTGAAGCACAGTTTTCTTACTAGATGGAAGGAGAAAAAAATGCATTTGTCACCTGGCAGAAGGACCCCCAGAGGTTTGGTTTTTGTTTCCTGAAGGATCCCAAGTGCTGTAGAGTGGGACTGACATGGCCCAATCTTTATCTTTGGCTGGTGCTGTGGTGCCCTCTATTCTGCTTGTGAGCTGCATTGGCACAGAGCTTGTTACCTCAGTGGAGTGAGAACGAGCTCTTCCCTCCTTAGAATTATCAGTCAGGGATCTCTCCAGTTGTGTTTTTATCCAGGGCTTCTTCTCAGCCTTCAGAACCTTCCTTTTGACTGCTGAAACATCCTACCACCCAAGTACAAGGGAACATGACTAACGGGTTTGCACGTCAGCCTTCCATGTTTAGCCTGGGATGACAGGCTGGGATTTCCCACTGTTGCTCAACTGCCCTGGTTATAGACTTTTTAAATTAACTTTTCCCACAAATCCTGGTAATAACATTTTCCATTTAGCTCCACTGGTCAGCTCTCACTCACACTTGTAGCTTTCTGAAAAGTATTCTTGGGCTGAGACCCACAAAGCAGGCAGCAGAAGGGAGATGCTCCTATCCCAAAGAATCCTTAATTCCTTTGGGCTTCCTTGAGGAGCTTTGCCTCAGTTTGAACCTCCTGAAAAGCCAGGTGCTCGTGCATCCACGATGAGCGAGAGGGCTGGCCAGGTACAAATGATGGAGACATCATACCCTCTAGTGGCAGGAATATCTGTCACTCCAGCGCTTAGGAGAAGCATTCCAGGATTCTGGAGGCTCGTAAGGGAAAGCCAAGTAGGTGGTGAATGTCACTTAACTCTCGTGGAGCAATCCTTTACAATATATTGACATCTCAAGAATCAAATAGAAAGATTTGCTCAGAAAAATGAATGCCAAAATCATGTCCTTAGCATCATCAAGAGTCCTCTTTACTGCTGACTAGTTCAGCACAACATAAACCAGGAATAACTGTAGCAAAGGCACTTTGCTATTTTCCTCTTTTTGTTTTTTTCTTTTGTATTAGATAATCTCAGCTGCTAACCACAAATTGCATTAAATAATGCAGCCAAATATCAGACACTTTCCATGGTTGGTTCTCATCAGCAATATATCATTCAGGTTTAAACAAAATACAGTCTGCAGGAAGCAAAGTATCATAGGTTTTGGCATTATTAAAAATAAAAATTGTCTGACAATAGGAAGAGTTTATTACCTGGCACTTGAGATCACATCCCTCTACGTAGTTTTATTCTTGTACAACAACAGTTGCCTCAGCAAAGTCATGGGAGGGATAAGCATGTTTAATTTGTGCCTGCTCATACAGAGGAGGTTGCAGAAAGCTGCTTACGAGTTTGCTTTTGAAAGTCTGGTGTTTGGGGTTTGCTCAGCTATTTGCCTAAGGGCAGAATGACATTACTGTGGCATGTGCTTTCTTGAATTCCACATAATACTTTTATTTTTTGCCTAAAATCAGAGTTAAAAAAAAAAAAAAGGAAAACCCCTCCAACTTCAAGAGATAGTAACTGATAGCAAAAGATAATAGGGCTTTTACTGGGCTCTGCTCTGTGATGAAACATATATTGTTTCTAAGGCTTGGCAGTGGCAAACTAGTATAATAACCCATTATTTACTGCAGTGCTGATCCAAATCACCATCCCGTTTTCAGGTTCCCCATCACACCATTCAAAGAAAGGTTATTGCATTTCAGCACTGCTGACAGAGCTGACAGGGTCACAGTTTTGTTGCTATCACATGTCAGTCCATCCATTTCACTTTGCTGTCCTGCATGAACTAGTTATGCCAGCATTTTGTAAATAATTTGACATGTCTGGCTAATTTCTGCTCTCTTCATTACGGAGATCCTCTGAAGAAGATTTACCAAAAGGTGATGATCAGTTTGTTGCTTCTTCTGCTCTTGCCATGAGCCAGAATGCTTCAGTGAGCCCCATCACCACAGGCACATAGCTCTGCATTAATTATTGTACAGCCACCCATGTGTCAACACTGACCAATGGAGCATCCAGTAATTATAAAATGATTAAATAAAATAAATAAACTTGCTTTTTGCCATTTAAAAGTAGCACGAGATGTCCAGGTGTCTTCAGCCACAATCTTGTGTCCTTGTCAAAAGCCAGATTCATTAACGTATGAAATGCAGAGTTTTCAAAGATTTCTTTTCCAGAGCTGTGCTAATGGTCCAGCTGCAAGCTTTGGCCTCATGTGGCAGGCTGGGGATACACATCTGTGTGCCTACCCTGTTCTATCCCACCAGGGAGCCAAGAGTTAAACCCCAGCAAAACACACATGACTGACATCACTCCTAAGATGATAAGGGGTAATGATCTTTGTGTCATAAAACAGCCACTAATAAATGGCATCTGGGGAAAGACAAGAGATCCCTCAAGGTGCCCTTTGGGGGAAAATACTAAGATGACTTTTTATTAGGCTTCAGAGATCCTGCCCAGTTAAGCCTCATGGCACAAAGCCAGTAGAAATCATGCTTCAGTAGTCCTACTGCTTGTGAAATGGCTAATTTCACAATATATTTGGAAATCCGTATTAAGGATAACATTGTTTACCCTCCTGTGAAAGGAGAGTTCAAAATCCTTGTTATTGTTCAAAATTCTCATTAAAAGTTTATCATACACTGACTGAAAAATAACAAAACTGAGAGCAAGGAGCAGGTCTGGCCATGTGTGTGTGATGTAAGGGAAAGAAAACAAATTCAGAAACTTGAGCAAGAAGTAAAGAAGAGATATTAAGGAAACAAAAACTCAACACGGAAAGAAGATTCCTAGAGAAGAAGAAAAAAAGGATTGAGGACATCCACTGGCAGGGTTGAGGGATGTGAAAACACACAAAGGACAGGTGAGGTGTGAGAAGTGATTATGGAGGGAAAAACAAAATATCAAGACCAAGAGAAAGGGTCTGGGTTTTACTTTTGGAGCTTGGCTGATGATGTGGCACTGGAACTCTTCCGGCTTCAGAGAGAAGCTGTCAGCAACCGAAAATCTTCTAGGGTCCAAACTTTCCTGGGTTTTTCCAGGTGGTAGAAAAAAGAAACTAGTGGGCTACAAGGTCAAAATGGCCTTTGGAGATGTACTTGTTTTTCCAAGAAATGTGGGCATTTCTCATGGCCTGTACATTTTTCAGATAACAAACTAAAGCAGGGGCTGTTCCCTTTTTAGTTCATAGAAATTATTCAATTGATATTGAGGGACTTAGTCCAGAATGAGACAAAACAGAATGAGACAAAAGCTCCTCTAGGTAGCTACACTGGCCATAAAAACCTTATAAGAAAAGCAAAACTCCCAACAATCAGTGTCCTTGCTATCACCTTATGCTACTTCTTGGAATATTGTTAGAATGAACCATATGCCAAGAAAATAATTTTTATAGAAGGGCAAAAAAGCTTTGTGGGCAGAAAGGATTGAGGAAAATTGTGAGAAACATCCAGCAGACACAAGGTGAGAGCAGGAGGAGGGAGAGGCAGTGTTCCAGACATCCAAGCAGAGATTCCCTGCAGCCCATGGAGAGGGCCACTGTGCTGATTGTCGAACTCCTATGAACTAAGCCTCTTAATGAGAAGTTCCATTAGCAAATGAGAGTGAAATAATTTCAATTACTTGGTACCCAGCTTGTGGACTGATGAAGGTGAGGACTTATGCTCCTTTTCCAACAATTACTTTTCTTCTCTTAGGGAAAAATGTGTTCTTTCTTTAATTTTCTCTGAGTATTTCACTACATGGTCTATGGCATTTCGCTGGTAGAATTTTAAGATACTTTTGTGTCAGCACCAATTCTTCCCCTCCCTCTATAATCAAAGAACCTGTTTTCTCTTCCAAGATCTCTTTTTTTTCCCCTCAGAACAATTTGCTAAAATCTGTAATTTCTTCATCAAGGTGCTTTGAGAAAGAGATTAGTATAAGAATCTGGCTCAGCAATGGTGTGGCCAGCAGGAGCAGGGCAGTGATTGTCCCTCTGTACTGGGCACTGGTGAGACCACACCTGCTGTCCAGTTCTGGGCCTGCCACTGCTAAAAGACTCTGAGTTCTTCACTGAAAAGGTGGCCAGGCACTGGAATGGGCTGTCCAGGGGTCTGTTGGAATCCCCATCCATGAAGAAATGACCGGATGTGGCCCTCAGTGCTCTGGTTTAGCTGACAAGGTGGGGATTGGTCAAAATTTGGGCTTGATGATCTTGGAGGTCTTTTCAAACCTTGATGATTCTGTGGCAAATACAATATTTATATATTTTCTTGTTGAATGCTATGTAGTGCTTTTACCCTGTACTCAGGGTTGTTTTTTTTTTATGAGGTGGGCCTTTTTCTTCCTCTCCTTCTTTTTCTTTTCTTTTCTTTTCTTTTTCCTTTAATTCAGAGACAATTTTTATCAGATCAAATATTCTCTGCAGGCTGAACTGGCCCTTTAGACTGCCTCTTCAAAAGAAGGTTTTCAGATAGGAAGGGAGCATGTGAGCCACTCTACGCAGTATATCCCTCTTCTTAGCCACAACAATTTTATTTTCACCAGTGCCAGCTCAGCAGGGAGATAAAGAGTTTCCAGGAACAGATAAAAGGGACAGCAGATTCCAAGCTGGAACAAAGGATAGCCTGCATAATAGTCAGCTGATTTTTACTGGGTGTAACTTAGGCACTGGGATCCAGGGAAGGAAAAGCATCACACTGAGTTTATTGGCTCCTGACAAGGCATTTCCAAAGTCTGGCTGGAGCTGGAAAAGCCCTGGCCTCCCACAGAGGATTCTAACACTTTAGAGAAAGAGATAAGGATCATTAAGTTAATTTCCTGTGTTTTATTGAGATCAGTTCCACATCATGACCTTCAAGGCAGGTGGACTGTGTTAAAAACAAAACTAATGCCAGCAAGGACATCAATCAACTTCTGGATAAGAGGAGGCTTTATAAAGTATTAGAAAGAGAAAATAGTTTCTGTCAACATTTATGTGCAACGTGGAATCCATCTATCTTTCATTAATTTACAAAACTTTTTCCAGTTGGAAATATTTTTCTTCCACTTCTTCTTGTTTCATCCCTTGTGTCCTGCATTCTTCTCCTCCTTTCTCGTTTCCAGTGCTGCTTCTTCCCTGCTCCATTTTCCACATTTTTTACAGTGCTGAGAAGTAGCACCGGACAGAAGCATACGTAGGGACTATCAGTGGAGTTAATATGGAACAGGTGGGAAAAAACTCGTATTAATGTAACAACAATCTGTCTAAGGCCCAGCTCCCTGCATTTACAGCTGGATTAAATTGTGTTTCATTCACCGAGATATAGTAGGGTCTGCTCTGCCCACCACTGCTTCTATTGAGGGATCTTCCTTTCCTGCAGCAGTAAAATATCTGGCAAAGAGATCTTAGGGAAACACTTTTTTGCATTATCTCATATGAGGTGTAAGATTGAAAATTCATATGCATATTCATAACCATTTGAAAATACAACAAATATTGTGCCACACAACAGATTAAGATTTTAATGGGAGAGGGAGAGGGAGAGGGAGAGGGAGAGGTATAACCAAGGGAAAACAAAAGCTCCTCCAACCTGAAAAAAAAAATCCCCTGAAGAAAAAGCCAACAACCAAAGAAAAAATAATGCCTTCTAAAGGAGTTACTTCATTAAATCGTTCCAAACAGGACCTCTGCCAGACTCCACTCCCTTGTAGTAACATAAATAGAATGATTCACTTTCACTGAGTCAAGAGCTCAGAGGTTGCCAGTAACCACTGTATTTCATGGGCTTTTCAGAGTCAGTAGGAAACAGCAAATTAAAGATCAGTTAAAGCTTTTATATACATGAGGCCTGCCACAGTATAGAGGAGGGATTACACATCCTTGCAATTGTGGTGGCTTCCAAACACACCACACGGAGGGAGAGCTCCAACGGTTTGTGGAAAAAGATGTTTCTCCTTGTTCCTGGATGCAGCACTCACACATTGCTTCTGCTGTGACTTTAATCTAGTTTTCTCCTCCTACCCACCCGCCAAAAATATACTTTCAGGTTGTTGGCAATGCCCATCATGTGTAAATTTCTGTCTTTCCACTCTTTCCCTGGACATTAAAAGGTGCAACAAGGGAGAAGGAAGGATTCTTCTAAACCTTTTCCCCATTTATTACACCTGCATGTGGCTCAATACACAAAGCCCTTCAGAAGCTGGTATAGAATCACAAAATAATTTAGATTGGAAAGACCTGTGGCTCCTGAGCAGACCATTAGTAAATACTGAATTTGAGCCCTTGCTCAGGGCTGCATCCAGTCAAATTTTGAGCAGCTCCAAGGACAGAGACTTTATAACCACTCTGGGAAACTGTTCCAATGTTTGACCACCCTTTTGGTCCTTTTATCTGATCAGGCTTTCTTTAGATTTAACAAGACCTAAGAGACTGGGAAAAGGAAACAAATCCCTCTGTTTTCCAGATGTGCCATTGGAAAGACCCCATCAAGACCTTGCTGATTTTCCATGTGAAATGAGGCTCTTTTGACTCAGTTTTACTTTGTCTCCTCTACATGGCCCACCTTGACCTCTTCTAGCACCTAAAATGTCCCCATTTGCAGACAGAGATGCCACTGGCAAAACATCCATGTGCCAGAGCTGTTTCCAGCATTGGCTCTGAGGGCACAGCCTGCATTAAGAGCTGCTGGCTGATCTCAATCCCTTCCCCAAGAGAGCAGGGTTACAAGATTAGTTGATTACCTTGCTGCAGGGATTAGGAATTCAGCAGGAATCTAGCAGTGGTCTGGCTGGAATCAGGGGTTACATACTACAATCAGCTGTATGTGAAACCACTGCAAAGTGTTTTCCTTGTACCCTGCATTTACTATGGCTCGATACAGATATTATGTTCTAGCCTTGGCATTGTTAATTTGAACCTTGACAGTCTTCATTAAAACAAAAAAGAAAAATCAAATCAGTTCTAGTGTACAGAACCCCAAATTTCAGTTTTCAAAGATGCCAAATAGTAAGAATCTATTTAATTAACAGCAGCAGGCAAAAGTGCTCTAATGTGCACAGCTTTTAGGCTTTTCCTTAACTATTTTGCAATAGTTTAGCTATTTTGGATGTCCTGGCTTAATAAGTCATTCTGAACAGGGGAAAACTCTCAACACCATTTATGCTGCTCAGAACAACTTAAACCAGGGAGGATTCCTCAAATTTGGTGGTTTTCCTCCCTGCACTGGCTGCTTCTAAACACATCCCCATAATGCTTGTACCAAACAAGGCTTCAGCAAAGAGCCAGCAGCAACTCAGGACCAGCTGCTGAAGGATTCCACCTCTGTTTTCTCCATGGAGGAAACCAATCCAAGCCTTTCCTGGGACGTGCTGTGCCACAGGCACATTGAACTTGCTGCCTTTTCTGTTCCTCCTCTCAGCTCCTAACTCTCCACTCATGTAAATACAGAGAGATTTGCCCTTGGTTTCCAAACCACAGAAATTCTGCAGAGTCTTTGATAGTTCTGAGAGGACTAGAAAGGCTGGGGAGTGCTGGAAAAAAAAGAGTTCCTTGGGAGATTTCAAGATTGCAATGATTTCTGCCCAGACAAACCTTTCTGGGTTTGTTTTCTTGGTTCCCAGCTTCACAGTTTGCATCCTGGGGAAATTCTGTCATTACATAAAAAATAAAAACAGCGACAAGAAGGAAAATGTGTTTATGAGTGGGTGATTAAATCTTGTTTTATTGTGCTGGTGGGTAGAGATGTCCTAACTCAACAGGAGGTGCTCAGAACTCCAAGAATTTAAAAATATTTTCCTTAGGAACTTGTAGGACAAGGAGGTGAATCTGAACTAGAGGAGAGGTCAGGCTTAGTCACCCCATTTTCTATCCCTTCTACAGGAGTACAGGGGCTTAGATCTTTTCCTTTCATCACTGAAAACAGTGCTTGGCAGAGATCCTGAAATCAGCAAGAGGATGACTCCCAACTTTAAGAGCTTAGCAAACTTCTCTTATGGTCAGAAAATAAATTTAAAATGCAATGCTGAGTTTTTAAAATAGCTATCATGAACAAAAAATTCCATGCCACCAACATTTTTATAGCACTTCGATTTGCTTCCTAAAGGCACTATTATTATCTCCTTTTGAAACTCTCTTTTCTTATTGTTTTTCCACAGCAGTTTGTCAGAATTTAGAGTTCATGTTTTATTTTTCTCCAGGATGTTTGTGAAAATTACTTTTGGTCCAGTATTGTATGGTAAGATTAAGTTTGCTCTTAACATTGTGAGCTTTCCAGTTTAACTCTTCTGGTGTTATTCAAAGGCAGCTGAAATGGTAAATTTCAAACTTGACATATTTATCAGTCTTACTTTTCAAGCCAAATCTGAGAATATATATTAAATTATTTTGAAAGCTTGTAATGTTATAGTTAATTTTCTAAACATGTACATTTAAACTTTTCCACTAATTCCCAAGCTTTGCCCCAATCCCTAGATATGGAGATATCCACTCTGCTGTCATTGCTAGAATCTAAATTCTAGAAAAAAAATCTGGAAACTGAGGATTCAGTATTCAAATATCAAACAAAGTAGCAACAGCTTGATGTATTGTATTGACAAAACCAACTAAATTTTTAAACAGAAATGAAATCATAAAATATGTAATGTTAGATGATTGAAAAAGAGATGAAACAATATCTTTGCATGAAGGATGTTTATTTTTACAAATTTCACAGGCTTCAGTCTAGTCAGACCTAATATAAACTCCATTATGTGGTTTTGTGGGATGTACGGTTTGAATAAGAGCAGTTGAAAAATGCTTCCTCCCCAAAAGGTAGGAGGACAGTGTGTTCTTGCCATTGTGTTTTTAGGTAGAAATCTTGATTTTAAATTGCCTTCAAATGTTTGGTGTTTTAACCAGCTGGAAAGAAACAAGAAGTACCCCAATTCCCTGCTCTGAGTTTTCAGTAGAATCTAGCAGAAAAAGTGGGAATATCCCCACTGAGTCCAAAAAATCTTAGCAGGTTGTTTTTCAGATTAATCTGAGTAATTATTCAGACTTATTTAAAACAATAGCTTAAAATTTGTCTCATTTTGGAAAAGCTCCAGATTTGAGACTAACAGAGGAATGAAGCCAAGAGTTGTGTTTTCACATTTTCCCTCTTGATTAAGGTGTGTTCAACTCCCATTCCCAAGACCTACTCCCTCCATTATGAAACTGGTATTGATCTGCCTCCAAAGCAGCAGCTATTCCTGAGATGGGGAATTTCACCATGATGAGGGGGATTGACAGGACTGATAGCAATCAGTTATTCACCCCTGGGTGAGGGAATTGCTAACAAGAGAGAAAAGGTAATGAAGAATGAAGAGTTGGATCCGAGATCTGGAAAAGATTTCTTCAGAGATTATTAGAAAACATGGTAAATCTTTCTTCTGGCAACAAAATCACCACCTGAGTTGAAGGGACATCAACGAGGAGGCTAAATCACATCTCCCACCTGCCAACTTTTCACTCAGTGGCTCCCATCAAGTCAGCACAGAAGTATGTCTCTGCAAATGGATGGAGTTCCGTTTGTAAAACAAATAAACGCACAACCAAATGTCTTTGTTGTATAAAACACAGCAGGCTGACATCTCCACATCTGCTGCTGTGAGGACAGTGGGTCCTCCTGCAGGATGAGGGGGATCCAGGTTGCTGGCAGCCCAGCTGTGTTTTCCAGCTCCCATCTGGGATCTCAGGTTAAGACCTTACACATGTGTTTCTTGTGCCTAATGTCTCACACTCCTCTGAAACTCAGAATCTTAGACATAACCGCATGGTCTGACTTGGAAAGGACCTTAAAGATCTTCCAGTTCCAGCCTCCAGACACCTTTCACTATCCCAGGTTGCTCAGAGCCCCATCCAACCTGGCCTTGGACACTTCCAGGGATGGGGCAGCCACAGCTTCCCTGGGCAAATGTCCCACTCCAGCTTCCCTGTCAACCCTTCAGATATCAGGAGGTGCTGATGCATCCTTCCCTCTCCAGGCTAGGCACCCCCAGTTTTCCCAGACTGTCTCCATAGGGAAGGTGCTTCAGTCCCCTTGTCACCTTTGTGGCCTCCTCTGGACTTGCTCCAACAGTCTCATGTTCTAACTTATTCTGGTTTGGCACACAATTTTCCAAACATATTCTGGTTTTCATACACAAATTTCCAAACACAGGCTCTCCAGACTAAGCCTCTGAGCTGAGCTGAAGTAATCTCCTTAATCAGTAGTAAATGTGTTCAAAAGGAGATTGTCACCCCAGCAGCCTTGTCTTTGGTACACTTAGATCTGACACTTGTTTGCCAGACAAAAAATCCCCAAAAAGTGGTCTTTAGGGAGTTTGACTCACATAGTCAGTAAACCTCATCCTGCTGTAAAACAGAACACATTTTTCTTAATATCACACTGAAACACGAATAAAGAAACATGGCAAGGAGCAGAAAAACTTCTAAAAGCAAAGATCTGGATGCTCCTGGTGTCTAAGGACTAAATCCCGAGTTTAGTGAACCCAGCCTGCTCTGTTTCCAGGAGACAGTTCCTACCCTCTCCCTAAACAAAGAAGTATCATCTCCCAGAGCCAAATTCACAGGGATCCAAGGAGAACACAGACAAACAGAAAATAATCTGTCAAGACACTTGGCATAACATAGCACATAAGCATGGAAATTCTTCCCACTTTGGCATATTCTGTTATTCATCATGAGGGGAAAGAAAAGAAGGCTGTTTTCAATGGCTCATACAGGATTTCTCTCACCTACATTGATGCATGTCACTCTCAGGCCTTCTTTAAGTAAAGACAGAAACAACACAGAAGTGTACGGATCTGTTCTTCTGAGTGTTGCAAGGAAAGGATGAGAGAACTGGAATTGGAGAGCAGAAGGCTTTGGGGTGACCTCATTGTCCCTTGCAGTGTCTGAAGGGAGCCCACAGGAAAGATGGAGAGAGACTCTTGACAAGGGCCTGGAGTGACAGGACAAGGGGCAATGGCTTCACACTGACACAGAGCAGGGTTAGATTGGATATTGGGAATTAATTGTTCCCTGTGAGGGTGGTGAGGCCCTGGCACAGGTTTGCCAGAGAAGCTGTGGCTGCTCCATCCCCATCCCTGGCAGTGTTCCAGGCCAGGCTGGATGGGGCTCTGAGCAACCTGGGATAGTGGAAGGTGTTCCTGCCCATGGCAGGGGTTGGAACTTCTTTAAAGTTTTTTCCAACCCAAATCATTCATGAAATTATGATTTTATGGAGGTGGTGTGTTAGTCTCAGCAGTTCAATTGTCTTTGTCAACCAGTGTCTTCCCCTCTGCTTTTGTCACCTCTGCTCTACAGAGCAACTGTGAGATAATATGAAAAGGAACATAAGGTTTTAGCGCTATTTCCCCTAATCTCCCTTTATTAGAGAAAATCCTTGTGCTCTCAGGGATTAGGGTCAGGCAAGGTCTGTTGAGCTGTCAGCCACACTGCTGCTGGTCCTGACACTAAGGCGTGGAATGGAGAGTAAAAAGAAATTCTTTGCACCCAAATCAGAGATCAGGCATTAAATGTCTCAAAGTACCATATGCCAAAACCTCTTTAGTGCCTGATGAATGTTCCTATGAGTGCTGTCATAGGGATAGCCACTGATTTATCTTGATTATTTCAAGCTTATTTTATAAAAGCACCAGGTTTTCTGAAGCAGAAATTTCTCCTCAGCAGAAATACAGTGTAGCAGCACAGACAAACATCAGGGAAAATAACCTGTGTCCAGCAGCCACACACAGAAACCTCTGGTTTGTTGGGGGTATTTTTATGTGCTGATAATATAAAATCTTGCTACATTTTAAGTATGAGAACCATGTGGGGATGTGGGGATGATAGGCATCCCCAAACAGAGAACACAGTAAGACCAGAGTGTGTTTTGCTGGGACAGTCTGCCCTCGATTACAGCTTGACTACCTGTCTGAGAGCGGATGATCAGATCACAGGAGGAATGAGGAGCAGCTGGACAGGTATCTTCTGTGTGTATTGGTGGTCATCTGGCCCTGGATGGATACCAGGTGCCCACCAAAGCTGCACTCTCACTCCCCTGCTCAACTGGACAGTGGAGAGAAAATACAACAAAGGGCTCATGGGTTGAGATACAGGCAGGGAGAGATCAGTCACCAGTTGCTGTCCTGGGCAAAGCAGACTCAGCTTGGGGAAATCAGTCCAATTATATACCAGTCAAATCATAGTAAAGCAAATCTTAAAAAAAAATCCTAAGAACAACTTCCCCTTTCTCTTGTAAGTCTCTTCTCTCTTGTTTTAACTCCCTTCTTCCTGGGCTCTCAGGGCAGTAGGGAGATGGGGAATGGGAGTTATGGTCAGTTCATCACATTGTTTCTGTTGCTTCTTCCTCCTCCAGGAGGGGAGTCGCTCCCCTGCTCCAGTGTGGGGTCCCTGTCTTGGGGGACATGAACTTCTCCAATGTGAGTCTTTCCTACAGTCTGCAGCTCCTCACTGACTCCTTACTCACTGCAGTTCCTCACTGCAGTTCCTCTAGCCTGGGTCCCTTCCATGGGGCCAGTCCTTCAGGAACAGCCTGCTCCAGCTTGGGTTTCTCCCGCAGGATCACAAGTGCTGCCAGCAAACCTGCTGCAGCCTGGGATTGTGTGGGCAGTGTGGGCATCCCACAAGGTCACAGCATACTTTGGGAATCTCCCTGCTCCAGCCAGGGCAGCTCCAGGGGCTGCACTGGATCTCTGCATTCCCATGGGCTGCTGAGGAATCCCAGCTCTGGTGTCCCTTCTCACTGCCCTGGGTGTCTGCAGGGGTGCTCCTCTCACATCTCACTCCTCTCTTCTCTGGCCACAATCACGTCTGCACAACTTTTTTTTTGTGCTCCCACCATTCCTGACCTGCTCAGCATTGGCCAATGGCACATCCACCATGATGTGCCTGGAATTGGTCATCTTGGACATGGGAAGCTACCAGCAGCTCCCTCACCCCTGGGGCCCCCTGCTACCAAAATTGGCCATGCAAATCCCATGCAGTGTGTGGGCCCCTGGGAGAGAATAAATATGACAGAGCCAAACTGTAATCAGCAATTGGAGAATAAAACAGATGTAACTCCATGAGATACAGCCCGTGCTTGAAATAATACACCTGTGCTGAAAGGGGTCTCTCCATGGAACAGAAAACAAACAGATAAGCCTTGAAATCCTGTTATCCAGAGCATTATTTCTCCCTTACTCATGCTAAGAACCAAAGATGGCTTTTGCTCTTCTCTCTTCTCCACGAGATGTCATCATCTCTCTCCTGCCAAAGACAAACTCTTACTTACCCCTGGCTTCTGGTTCTAAAACATAAATATAATTTCAATGAAAGAGGGGGAAAAATCCAGTCTCCCTCTCCCGAGTGCCCTTATGATTGACATATGAGGTCATGTTTATACATCTTATCTCCCGCTCCTGAAGAACATTTAGGAAGACTGTCAAAGAGCAGCTTCAGCAATGAAGCCCATGCCAGAGTAAGGGGAAATTATGACATGAACCAGGGTATAGGCTTGGAAATTTAGTCTCTCATATGCTTAGTGAATGCCCTAAATTTTAATTTTTCCAAGTGGGAATCTGGGCCTGGACATGTAGATGAAAATTAATATATGTCTAAAAAGGGAGGGAGGAAGGAAAGAAGGGAGAGAGGAAGGAAGGAAGGGAGGAAGGAAGGAAGGAAGGAAGGAAGGAAGGACTCCAGTCACTCACACTTCAGCTGGGAAGACCATGCCCTCCCCCAGTGCAGCTCCAGCATTAGGCAGTCTCAGATATTGATTACCAGATGTTTTCTGACCAGATGATTCCTCCTCTCACTCCTAGCTTAGAAAACCCTCCAGCATGCTTTTGGTGGAGCTCTTCTCCCTCGTGAGACAAGGAAAGGAGTGAGGGCTTCTTAAGATAGACCTGTGATAAAGAAGTGTTTATCACATAGTTCTGCAATTTCTCATGCATCACTGATGAACTCACCTGTCCCATGCTCACTAATCCATCTCCCTCAGGCTGCTCAGAGCCTGCCAGACCTCTGAGGAGTTTTCTGCAGCTACTATACGGAAAGAAAAAAAAATAAGGGAAAAAAAATAATACTGCTAAAATGTTTTCTCCTTCTGCCTCTCAGTGAAAATTCC
>VRYO01000369.1:5952088-6014612 GCA_009812075.1 Sialia sialis
TTTTCTTTTTGGCCCTTACTGTACTCCAAGAGCTGAATTCATAAAACTTAAAGAAGTTTTATGAAGGTTTATAGGGTCAGTGATGCAAATAAAAGAAACAATTATAATATAAAAAAAAAATCTTCAATATCTGTGGATCTTTTTAAAATTCCACAGATTTTCTAAGCCATAATCCTGGTATATATTGAAGCAAATATAGAATATTTGTTGATAAAATGAAGGCTATGTGGTGTATTGGGTTCTTTTAGAAACTTTCTGAATAATTTACAATAAGTTGGAGTGCCAGCTCCAATTATCCATCACCTCCAATTTTTCCTATAGATCATTGTGCTAATTGTCTTTTTACAGAAAATTGACAATTACAAGATAACATTAATTTTTTTTTATTTTTTTTTTTTTTTTTTACTTCAGGTAACAAAATTAATCCTCATTTTCATTAAGCTTTTTTTCTTGCATTCCAGGATTGTATTTCTATCATGTTTGGTTAAACATCACATTGGCAGTCAAGGGTGTCAGGGATGTAATTCCTGAAGGCATTTACTCCTATTAATACTGTGGAGTTTTATTGGTAATGTCCATGGAAGAAAACAGGCAATTCCTCTGAGCAAAACTGTGAATAGCTAACAGGTTTGTCATCAGGATTTGGGTCTGTCACAGCACAATGGGTTATTTGTCATGGTCTTGCTCCTGTCACACTGTCACCATCTTTAAAGAACAATTTGAATTGACTAGAGCCAAAGAGAGGAGATATTCATAGAATCACAGAGTATCCCGAGTTGGGAAGGACCCACATGGATAACCAAGTCCAGCTCCTGGCCTGGCATAGGGTACCCCAACAATTTTTGATAAGGCTGGAAAACTAAATAAAATGTAGAGAATATTTGAATCTGTGAGTTAATACCTAGACTTTCTGTCCAGATAAAAACACATCTCCCTTCACTTTTGAGTGATTTCCACTCTGCTCTACTTTCTGCTCCCCCTATATCAGTCAAAATTACAATCTCTGATTTCCTGGTAACTCTTTCAATCCTTTATCCACTTGAGAGCTTTTAATTGCATTTCAAAGCTTAGATTTTTGTCTCTCTGTGCATATTTGATAGAAATAGACACTGAGATAATACTGCTTGAGATGTGGTGCTAATGTGATAAGTACAATAATCTTACAAGTAGTTACAAAATGTAGATAAGGTATGATGTGATTTTAGGAGCTCGTTGAAATGTCACAATTTGTCATAACATTATGCATTTGAATAGCATAAGCAATTAGATCCTGAGCTGGTGTGGTATTTTCTGATTTATTTCTCCCACATTGTCCATGAAAGAAAGAGCTTTCAGAAGATAATTTAGAATCACACCACTACTTAAACCACTGCACTGAGATATTTCTGTGACTGTTTCTGCTTCTAATCAATGAGAACTGGCACTTTGAACTTGTGAAAATCTCTTTGACTGCATGAAAAGAATTCATGTGTAATACTGTAATGCTCAAGTGCCTTATGGGAATGAGGTAAATCTCAGCAAGTCATTTCCACCACAGCCTGAATATCCACATGGGCATAAAACATAAAACATCAAGCTTACAGCCCTATTGGAATGATATCTTTTCACTGCCATCCTCTTTTTTTAAAGCACCTTTCATCTGGCATTATGTTAGACAAAAGTTAAAAGCAATGCTGCTAATTGTGTCAGTAACAGAATTTAACCAAATACTGTTCACCCCCAATAAATTCCTATTTTAGACAGACATGACCACCTTGGATCCATTTATCAAAAGTCTGGGGAGCCAGCTGAAATTTAATCAATGCCACATACTTTATGGGCACTGGCTGATGTCCAGAGTGCTAAAATGGCAGTGCAGAATTGGAAAGGCCCAAGTACATTGTTTATATGTGCTGGCTGAGATCCAAAATGGTTACAGTAAGTAGGAGAATAAAACACTGGTAAAGGGCCTTCTACTCCTCACTTGAGGCCAGCAAGTGCAACACTTCAGCTGGGAATAGGTGAAATAGGCACATAAACCTCCAGGCACAGATCCTTTTTGGTCCTGAGCACTCACACTGGCAGGAGAGAGAGCAGGAGGCAGGGACACACTGCCAGTCTCCCAATGGATCGATGGATCAGTGGCTTGGCTCTGCCCCATGAACTCTGGCTCTCAGATGAGACAGGCTGCTGATGGCTTTTCAAGGGTGCTCTGCTGGGCTCCATTTGAATTTACACACTGCAGGTTTGTGAGGAATAGCACATAGAAGGAATATCCCTGCTGTCTGCAGGGTCTGGAAAAATTTGTCTGCAGCCCTAATGCAGAGCTCCTCAAGACCTTTTATTCACAGAACCATTTAGGATAGGAAAGAACTCAAAGATCAAGTCCAACAATCCCTTCCCAGCCTTCTTCCTAGTGTAACAGATTTATTACAAGGTCATGGACATCATGTGGCATTTTCAAAATAAGTTTTCTGGAATAAAAAAGTCCCCAGGGGCAGGGCTGTGTTGTGTTTTACAGCTGTGAAGTGCTGACAATGCACAAAGAAAGGGGTGTGGGTAACCAAGGTTGCTTTCAAAGATGAGGAAACATGGGCCATTAGACACATCAAGATCCCTGAGATCTGTATCCATATCTCAGAGAGGTCACCTCTAACTCCAGCTGAGAGCAGAACTAAAGGAATTTACACTGATTTTGTAGCTGTTGATTTATTTTTCATATTTATTTGCCATTGTAAATTCCTGCCCAAAATCTTGAGAATAAATCTGCCCAGAGAAAGAAAATCATGATCCCTTGAAAAATGCTAAGAGACTGGAAAACAAGTTTGTATTGATTCACAATAATCAAAACAAAACAGAAAACCCAGGCATTGTTCATGAGACAGGAATTCTAAAATATTCCATTTGGGGAGTTTGATGGCTTGCTTGCTGCCCAGCTTGAAAGCTTTCAAGCATTTCTGCTTTCTCAATGTAGGAAAAAAGCTGCAATAGCTTAAATTAAAAAGAAAATACAAAAATCACCCTTTCAGGTTCCATTGTGAACCCAGAAACTTTGCCTTCTTGATCATCACCTTTTTTCTACCCTCACACTTGTGCTCTGCTCCTTTACAGGCAGCATTGAAGTTCATGTTTTTCTTTAATGGAAGTGAGAAAAATGGCTCAGTATCTTCAAGATAGTTCTCTGGGGAGATACTGTTTGGATTTTCCAAAGCGAAAACAATATTCCAGTTAAACAGTCATTTTCCCATACAGCATCATACAGTTGTTCAAAGACAGAGCTTTTTTTTTTTTTTTTCATCAGGAAAATAACCCTCCAATAAAGTCTGCTTCATCCCAAACTGTCTAGACAATTAGCTTCTGGCCATTAGATGATTTATAGACAATTCCCTCCCAAAACCTGACATGTAGAACTCAAACTCTTCAGATTTATTTAATACAGATGTTTTAAATATGAGCAAATGTAAATATCTCTGAAAACTGTGTGAACACTACCAGTACTTTTGTATCTTGGTTTCAAAAGCTGCAATTCAATTGTGTGTACACAAGAATCTGGTGCAACTTGAGACACTTGAGGATACCAAAGATACTCACCTGAGCTGGATAGAAATGGCACAGGGCTCATGGAAAACCTTCTGAAGCAGAAGATCCAGACAAAGAAAGGATTTCACAGACCAGCGTAGAATATGTTACATGCTGATATTTAGACAGCTGATTAATGCCCTAAACCTGCATTCTAAGTAGAGCTTTTAAGGTTTCATTTTTCAAGTATCTTGACCACATGTGTATTTATGAGAATTTTGCCTCCCCCCAAAAAACAACTGAAAGTAATCCCAGCTCATTGACTTAGAACCAAGATGAATTTTTGTAAAGACAGTCTCTTGTGTGAAAGGCTGGCTTTAACATTAATCTTCAAGGAAGTCAGTGCAACGTTGGTACCCACAGAGGCTTTAGAGAAGAGCAGTTTCATGGACCAGTTTCTTAATGATCTGCAGAGGAGCTTGTGCTCACATTGCTGAGTGTGGGAAGGAGATCCTACTCTCTTTTAGCAGTGTTGAAAGGAATAAAGGCTTGCTTTTGTTCCCAAAGAAAGGACATCTCTCTGGCTGCACACATGATACAGTAGTGCTGAGCTAAGGAAAAGGACTGAGTCCTCAAGGATCACTTTTCAGAACAGAGACAAACTTTTACTATCCCTCATTATTACTAATAGAATCTCAGGGTGTTGCTGAACAAGGCAGACTGACAACTGGGAGAGTGTATCAATCATTTGGCATATTTCATACTCTCAACTCTCACTAAAATAAAGGTAAGAACACCAAATCAAGATCTGGATTTATAAAAGCAGCACTCAGACTGAATTTTAAAAACTGGTTTGGAATTATTACAGGGTTTTACACTATTATAAAATGAGATTTGTGCCAAAGACACCAAAATATTGGGTTGTTTCTCCATCTGAATAACCATTTTTACAGAAGCAAATAAGAGAAAGAATATTTTGTCTTTCTGGGAAAAATACAATGAAATGGAGACTTAATAACACACAGAGACAACAGTGTACAGTTTGACCACTTACAAAAGCAAACTGGGTAAAGAGGAGGTATTGTGAGACTACAAGAGATTCCTGCATTACACTGGAGTGTTAGGAAAGTAGTTCTTCAGAATCTTGCAGTGTCCTGGGGCAAGAGCTGCTTGTGATACATCTGTGATGACAGCAGTTCGTTAGAGACCCAGATTAGAGGGAAATGTTGCAGCATGCAGACATTTAAGGCTCTAACACTACAAAAAGCTCAACAGAGCAGAAATCTTAAGGGGAGATGTAGCTGGGGTTGAAGACATTCAGGGTACAGCCAAGGAGGGGAGGAGAGAGAGCACATTTACATAAACAGATGGTACAAAGTCATTGCAGGGAGCTGGAAGGGCCATCTCATCCACACCCCTCCCTCACAGACACAGGGCAGCACTGCCACTTTTTTCAGCCTTGATTTACATCTCACAGACTCTGGAAAAAAATTTCTTCCCACTACTTGTCTGACAGCTCATGGTCATCTTCCATTTATCTGATGCTGCTGTGGGAAAAGGCAGATTCTCTGCTACTCTGCAAACTTTTCAACACCATCTTCCTGTCTGATTCAGAGGTAAAGCAGAGCCTTAAACACAAAACAGATCCATTTTGAAATGCTGCATTCTACATCTCCCATCTCTTCTTCTTTACTGTTTGGAGAGTCACCAGGAGGGGCTGAGGGAGCTGGGAAAGGGGCTCAGCCTGGAGAAAAGGAGGCTCAGGGGGAACCTTCTGGCTCTGCACAACTCCCTGACAGGAGGGGACAGCTGGGGGGGGTCAGGCTCTGCTCCCAGGGAACAGGGACAGGGCAAGCAGAAATGTCCTCAAGCTGCACCAAAGCAGGCTCAGGAAGAATTTCTTCACTGAAGGAGTTGTGAAGAGTTATGTCACCACCTCTAGAGGTTGTTCAGGAAATGACTGGATGTGGCACTCAGTGCTCTGGTGTAGCTGATAGGGTGATGTTTGGACTCAAGGACCTTGGAGGTCTTTTCCAGCCTTAAGGATTCTGTGGAGCTCATGCTTTTGCTGAAATAAGTTCCCTTCCTCCATTATGGCTGCTTTGATGCGTTACCAGGTGTGTGCGGACACACTGACACCTTCCTTATGTCACATCTCTTCCTGTCACCTTCCTGCCCAAATAAAACTGAGAGGAACAGACTGGCAGTGGTTGAACTCCAGCCTGAGTTGGCCCAAGATATCGAGGCATGAGGATCCATGAAAAGGACAAGGATATGTTTTTTGCTTCTTAGATTATCCTGACTGGAGAACATGTGGACTGTTCTCCAGATGGGGAGAAGGGCACTCCATGGAAAAAAGAGACTTTAGACATTGAGTTTTCTGTGTTTGACATTAATCACTTAATTTATACTGGAAATTAATTTGAGAGAAGGAAATCTTGCTTAGCTTTTAGCAGGATTTATCCCCTTTAGAAAAAGCATGAGATCATATAATTATGTACTTCTAAAGGACTGCAGAAAGAAAGATAAAATTTGATACAGCATTCTTGAGCTTTTAGAGTGAAAGAGAAACAGGAAGAATAGGAAAGAATCCTGTATCATCACACCTAGTTTCCCCCGGTTTGTGTCTTTATACTTCATGAGGGAGGAAACACAAAAAAAACCACTTGTACACAGACCCAATATTTTCAGTGGTCCTTCTGAAATAGTAACTCCTTTCTTTGAGAATAAAGATTTGTGGAATATCCAAGATAAAAAGACACCAGGCTTTGATTCATTCTGGTCTTGACATTTCCTGACTTGGTGTTTATAAGAAGAGACCACACGTGAAATCTGAGAATGTTGCAAAAATCACCCAGGCTCTTCTAAAAGCATCATCCCAGTGGGTGTGAGCTGGTGTAAAATGATTCTGAAATATCAGTAGCCAAAGAGAATTCCAGTCTAATCAGTAGCCAAAGGGAGTTTAAGTCCAACAAATGGATGCTGAAAATTCTGCTTGTAGAAGGGAAGCAAAGACTACCAAACCAAGACTGTGATGTGGCTTATCTGCTTGTCCCATTCTCCAGCAAGATGGATGTGCTAGGAGATGCCAGAGTTCTCTATCTTTTCTCTTAAAACATAACCAAGACTTAAAATGCTTTAAGTTGAACTGAACCTGTGATGAATGAATTCAAATATGAAACAAACCAAGACTCATTTTCACAGTTTCTGTAAGGAGGGACATGCAAAAGAATCCCTTGGTGAGTTGCTGCTCTCTACTGGGGAAAGGATGTACAGAAGACTACCCACATGGCACATTCTCTGTCTTGCATGCTATTCCACTCTTATCCATGAGCTGATGTACTAATTTTAAAGTGATCTTGACAGTGAATTCCCAAGTTAATCAGCTTAAATAATTTCTGAGATGATGTCACATGCACATCCACCCCTATCTTAAAACTTCAATAGATTAATATCGCAAGTTGCCTCTTCTCCCTCCCTCTCCCAAACACATTCATTTGCTCATTTGCTCATTTGCTGCTCCTTCCACCAATGTCCCAGTCATCAAGTCCAACTCCAAGTGCCTTGTCTTGTCACCAACTACCAGCCTCATTTCTTCCACAATGAAAAGATCTCACACAGCTGTCACACTAATTTGGGTAAACAGAAGATTTGTGATCACAGAAGATGGACATTTTCTGGAAAACAAGAAGTTGTAACCTTGCCAGGAGATAAAAAGAAGGAAGAAATTATTCATAGCACTTTATTCACTACCAGGTACAAAATTCTTCCTTTTGTATTATTTTTCCTCTTTTTTGGTTTGTTTTCTTTTGTTGTCTTTTTCTTCTTCCTTCCAGCCTCCATTTTGTCTCAATAGCGTTTTCAAATACAGCAGTAATCCACAAGAGTATAAATGCTCAAAAATACACTTTTTTTTTTTAAATTCCAGTTTCAATTTTGCTTTCAACAGCTGGATTGAAATACTTCTTGCTGCAGGAGATTTTACAGCAGGACATGCAGATGAACTTGAGGTGACTCCAACTGCTCTATCACCAGAAATGGAAGCTGGGGAACACCTGAGCAGAAATGTCTAAGATAGCTCAGGTGTCCAAATCACCTTGGAACTATTGATAAACCAACCAAGAATTTGTGAGGAATGATCAGAATAAAGGCTAATATTTACCAGGAATCTGCTACAGACCACCTGGTTGGGAAAGGGAAAGAGATTAAACCCTCTTCATGCAGATAGAACAAGTCTTGAAATCACAGGGTCTGAGATTTGCTGGGGATCCTCAGGAACAGCCAAATCTGACTCCTGGCCCTTCACGGGACAACCCATTATTATTTCCTCGTGATTGCAGGAGGAAGACAGAGTTAGAGAACACTTAAGCCAATTGTTCATGGAAATAGTTGGTATGGCAGTGACAGTGCCAAGGGAACACTACAGTGTCACTGTGAGACTCGTCTCATAATCTTCAACAGCTCATGGCAACCAGGAAAAGTTCCTGTTTACTGAAAAGGGGCCAATGTCACACACATTTCTGCCTGTCATGAGAGGGCGAGAGGCAGAACTGCTATTTGGGCCTTCTAATGTGTCTGTGCAGAAAGCACCTTGCTTTCACTAAATGCTGACTTCTGACTTGAGGAAGGGCAGGTTGAGAGCTCTTATGAGAACTCTTATGACTTGAACAATCAGCCCTGGCAGGCACATCTGGAGAGCTGTGTCCTGCTCTGGGATCACCAGCACAGGAGGGACAGGGAGCTCCTGGAGCAGGGCCAGCAGAGGCTGCAGAGATGATTTAGGGCCTGGAGCATCTGTGCCAGGGAAAGGCTGAGGGAGCTGGGGCTGTCCAGGCTGGAGAGGAGCCCCAGCTGAGAGGGGCCCTCAGCCCTGGGTGTCCCTGTGTGCAGGGAGGGCTCCGAGCAGGGCCCAGGCTCTGCTGCGGGGCCCAGCAATGGCACCAGAGCCAGGGCAGGGACTGAGCCCAGGGGGTTCCACCTGCACATGAGGCACAACTTCTTCCCTGGGCAGGGCTGAACAGAGACCAGAGAGGGTGTGGAGTCTCCTCACTGGGGATATTCCAGACCCCACTGGACACAATTCTGTGCTCTGTGCTCTGGGATGGCCCTGCTGGAGCAGGGAGGTGGCACCAGGGACACTCGGAGGTCACTTCCAATCTCAACCAGTTGGTGATTCTGTGACCAGACATTTCTCAGACAACACCCTGAGCAGATTTCTGCATTTCTTCTGGACTTGTTGAAAGGAAACAAAGATTTCTTATCCTGTTTCCCCCATATGGGGAATGCAGGAAGATGGAGAGCTCCAGCCTGAATGCATCACACATTTGTGAATCTCTATACATACATACCAGCCTGCTATAAGTATCTGGGCACCAGATGCAGTTTGGCTACAAGAGAGAAGCAAAATCTGGGGGCAATTCTTTTAGGACAGTGGAAAAAATCTCAGTGCAGATTGGTTATTATCATAGATTGCCAGTTGGTCTAACTAAAGAAACAATCTTTACATAACCCATTCACCTCCAGAGCTTTTATAAAGATCAGACACCACACATAAAATCTAACACTTCCCTAAGTAAGGAATATAACTGCAATGGCAACTAAAAACTCTTTCTATAGGTGCTTTTGAATTCAAATATGTATTTAATGTGTATGTTAAGTAACTATAGTGCACACACCTGGCTTGTGAGTGGATATGTGCCTGAATTCCCACCCTAAGAAATGTATTAAACACTATAAAAGATGTCAGGTCAAGGACTTAAAAGAGAGAAAATGCCAGAAATTCAGTTCATCCTGAAAAACTGTAGTGCATCTCTTCTGTGAGATTGTAATGTGATAAATTCTGGAACTGATTAATCCTACTCCTATTTTATCTTTTCCTCTTGAAGCACTCCTCTCTCTGCATGCTCCAAGTGCTCTGGCTGCTCTATATCCATTCACTGCCATTTTCCTCATTCACTTCTCAGGCTGTGTGTGGCCTCAGGACACACTTATCAAAATCCTCTTCAGAGGAGAGAAGGCTTCATTTCCCCATGGGATTTCCTACAAGTAGCAAGCATAAATCACCTCCGAGTCCTTCAGTGCCACAGTGAGGGAAGAGAAAGATGTGCTTGACTGAGCATCTTGTACTTCTTGTACTTCAGCACCGTGTCCGAAGGCTTCATGAGCAGGAGCATTTATCCCCAAAAACATCCTTACTGATGGGGACAAGAAGATGCGAAAATAAGAACTATTGCTCCTGTGACAATTGAGGTTTGAAGGCTCCAGTTATTCAGAATTCTTAGGAACATTAGCTTGTTCTGTATAGGGTTCCCATGCTGCGACAAGGAGAGCCCACAAATCCAAAGCTGGGGTGCAAAGCAACACACAGCAGTGCCTAGTGCTGGATCAGATTCCTATGCCCTGAAAGATGGTGCTGCTGTAAAGCTCTGACCCACCCATTGCACTGAGAGCAGCCACTGGGAGTCCATCCCAAGTCTCACATTTGGCAGAAGGCAGCTGAGCCTGTGTGTGTGTGTCCTGCCATGTACCGCACACAGCGTCTGCTCTAAAATTACCAAGGCAATAAAAGGGACACTTCATCAAAGGGCATTTTCCTGACACTGGTGTGAGTCATCTCAGCCTAATCTTGGTTCCTGGAGCTCAGGGTGTGGAGGACAGCTGCAAAAGTTTAGCAATTCTAGTGTGGACCATTGCAGCTTGCCAGCAAACTGCAGAGCTGTGTGCTGGCGTGGCTCCTGGGTTCCTTTCCAGTTCCAGCAGGGAGTATTTTATTGGCTTTAATTCTTGCAGTTAAACCCAGTCCACTTGTTGCATTTAGGTCTCTTCCTTTTTTCCCTACTGAGGTTACTTCCAACTTCATCATTTGGCTGCAGTTTTTCCTTATCATCCCTGCTGCATTTGTCTGGCCACATCCTCACTCTTCATCACACATCTTCTCACCAAATCTACACCTACCTCTCCCAACTCCTAATCTACAGATTCCTGAGAAAACTGGTGAATTCATGTTCTGAACTACATATTAGGAGTTGTTTCTGTGTTTTGTAGGAAAAATCCTTCCTTAAAAGCCAGCAACTCTCTTAGAAACCACCCAGATAACAAATGCGAGTACAGTAATTTTACATGTATAAGGCGCACCTTTTTGACTGAAATTTTTATCCCTAACCGGAAGTGCGCCTTATATGCCAGTGCACCTTATATATGGGCAAAGTTTAGAAATTTGCCAACCCAGAAATGCGAGCTGTGTGGCCAGCCCCTCCCGCCGCGCGGCGCAGGCACCCTCCCTGCCTGCCATGTGGCACAGGCAGCTGCAAGAGCTGCTACAGGGGGCGGGAGTGCCAGGGCCCACAGCATGGGGAGGGCACCTGGGGTTGTGTTTAAAGGCTACACCGATCCCTTACTAATTCGTTATTTTTGTTGCGCACAGATCCCTGCTTAAAAAAAAAAAAAAAAAAGTGCACCTCATACTCTGGTGCGCCTTATATATGGACAAAGCACCTTAACTTGCCGACAACCTGGAAGTGCGCCTTATGCTCTGGTGTGCCTTATACATGTGAAATTACTGTAATTGCTGCACAGGCACAGAGGGGGACAGATAAAGTAATTCATCAGTTCAATTCACATTCATGGACAAGACCAGCCTTATGCACAAAGAGGTAACATTTTGCCCCCTCTGGAATTTCTATTAGCTATACCAAGACAGGAATTTTCCCTGTAGTCTCTACTTTCAAGTTACTAAATGCAAAAAGCTGTAAATTAGGAGCTTTTAAATGCCAGATTCTAAGAATTTATCAAACTGTGCCTTCTGTCTCCTGGACTGTTTTCAGTATTTAGGTTTGTACCCATTGTGTCCTCTCACATGTTGAGTATACATTCCCCTTCTATACTGTGTACACGTTCCCAGAAAATTCTACTCTTTTGGGAAAAACTGCTTTGATACAAAGGCACTACTTGTTGCAACTTGGGACACACAATGCCAATATCAGGTACTGGGACAGATCCAGGATTTAATAAGTAAGATAATGAAAGCCTTCAAATCACACCATCTTCCAGGTTCAGGCTTATTGTACTATTCCAAGAGCTATCTACAATAAAATTTTGACATTGGAAAAATAAATTGCAGGTATCTGATAGATGAGACCTGATCCTGTACTACTAACACATATATACTCAAAGCAAATGAGTTCACTGAAACCAAAGGAGTGACACTAGAAGGAGACCAATATCCAGTGATGATCCTACACAGGTTTGGTACTTCAAGATGGATTGAAATAAGGAGCCAGCCACTGCAGTTGTCCATTTTTTTTTTTATTATTTCCCTGCTGTCCCCATCCTGAAGCCATTAAATGCCAGAACCACTGGTTGACAACTGACATCAGAATAGTTCACAGAACAACCAGCACATTGACCAAAGACATCAGCAAATCAACACCTACCCAGAAGGAAAAAAGTGGGCCACTGGAAATCTTTTCCTCTGCTTTGTGGTTTGACTTGGGCGCCAGCCAAGTGTTCCTTCCAGACAAACCCCAAAATCCTTTTCCAAAGAAACTAACCCTGTTTCTCCCCAGGGGCACACACAAAATTTAAATCAAGGTTGCCTCCAGGGAAAGGAGAGGCTCTTTTGACAGCAGTGATGGCTGTAAACAGGGGCAGCTTGGTTCCAAAAGCTACTTTACCACCCCTTGTACTGAGCAAAGTGATAGAATCTTGTTCAGGATTCAATTTCCACAACTCCAGCCCTGCACTCAAGCGCACTGGGGTGTCACTCTGCAGTCAGACCTGGAAGCCAGCTCCCCAAACTTGCCTTACTCTCACACACAAACAAGCACACATTTCATTGCGTTCCCAACACATACTTTGCCTAACCTTACAATGACCCAAATCTCCACTGGGCTTCCAAAATGTGTTGTTTTCCCCAATCTATCTTTATATCTACTGACAATCTTTCAGCACCCTCTTGGTCTACTCAAAGCAGAACTTAAAGTGAAGTTTGTCTGCTTCCAAGACACTTTTCCTTCTGCCTTCTCAGGGTTCTGACAACAAGCAGCTCACTGTTTGTTGTTATTACCTTGGCAGAGACTCTGCTGAGAGAGCTGCTGCTTTCAGAAATCTACTCAGTAGTGTGGTCTCCCAGGGCTGCACATTGTCACATTTGCCAAGAGTGCTTGCAAAAATAATCCAACATTTATCACAAAGAGAGAATTTGCTTTGTTGTTTAGGGTTGTTTTTGTTTTTTTCTTGTTTGTTTTTTTCCCTGACTTTTTTTTCCTTTTTTTTTCCTTTTTCAAAAGTCCTCAGAGTTAATAGTCTGAAGTTGTTTAGATAACTGAGAATCTCAAGTCCTGAAGATCTTTCTCTTGCTTCTTGGTAGAAAGATGACACATACATGTGCGACTTGTTGGCTACAAGTGGAACTGCACCCAAAATTGCCATGAGAGCTAGAAAATCATCTGACAGGTGGATGGACTTTGTGTAGAAGAGAATTGATAGTGTGCATGCAAAGTTGGCTCTTGAAAGTAAGAATTTGTATAGTACAGTCATGCATGCACCAGCTTTGCCACTGTCACTTTTGATGTCACAAAGGGGTTTCTTCTGGGAAGTAAGGAATTCAGTTTAATTCCCTCCTAAGCATGAAGATGTTTCAAAACCTAAGCCATCATTTAAAAAGTGGTTCACCAGGGAAAGTCAAAGAAATGGAGGAAATTATAGAAGGAATTGCTCCCTGTGAGGGTGGTGAGGCCCTGGCACAGGTTTGCCAGAGAAGCTGTGGCTGCCCCATCCCTGGAGTGTCCAAGGCCAGGTGGGATGGGGCTCTGAGCAACCTGGGCTAGTGGAAGGTGTCCCATGGCAGGGGGATGAACTGGATGGGCTTTAAGGTCCGTTCCAACCCACACCACATCACTCTATGATTTTATGATTCTTCATTTCACCCAGTGAATCACTTTGAAAGAAAAGTAAATAATTCATTGCCTCAAAAGCCATGTCACTCCAGGCTAATCGATTCTTTCCTAGCATTTAGCTAGCTGTTTTCCACCAAGGCAATTGCTTTCTACTGTCAAATCACACCAGGGAAATTTTTAATTCAAAACAACAGCAGAGAACCTGGATTTTCCTGTTGATTAGTACAGTTAATTAACTAATAGAATGCAAATATTTGACTTAGTGACAGAACACAAAACCAAAACAAAGCCTTAACTTTCCAATATGCAGTACGAAAGAGCTCATGTGTATGTGTGAATAGGCTTTTTTGTATTTTTATTTCTGCTTTAACACCTGGAAAAGAAACGTTGCAAAGAGCCTTATTTGCATAGCAAAGGCCACCTGTATGTGAAGTCTGTAGAAGTGATTGGGATAACCTATCTTTACTTCAAAAGACAGACAGACAAAATCTCTAGAATTCTATCTCTGTAAACTGATCCAGGCTTGACCCTCCTTTACAGAAACTCTCAATTTGGCAACATGAATGAACTTAAAAATAAGCACATGAGTTTCACTGCCAGGACAGTAGGACTTGGCAAAGAGGGTCTCAGCTTGAGTTTGACCCAAGCCCTGAGTGAATGGAGGTGGTTCTTTCACAACTGTCTGCAAATGTGTGTTTACAGTCTCTCTTGAGGCAGCTGAGGAGTTTGCCAAGAGCTGGACACGCCCCCATGGGGCTTTATCAGGGACTTGATCAGATTTCTCCACTTTGCTCCAGTCTGAGACTCAGCAGCTCTGTTGTGTGTGAATTTTCACCACCCTTAACTAAAGAAAATGGCCCTACTTTTGAAAGAATTTTCTGAAAATATTTTAGCCCTCCTGGAGTCTTCTTGGCTGTTTTATTTCCAAGTGGCTGTGACAAAGAGCGGGGCTCTCATGGTGATAATCAACCACCAGGTCTCAGTGGGAAACCTCGCGTTTAATTTACAGCCAGTCCCTGGTACCCATAAACTGCCCCATGCCAATCATATACAGCATTTCAGGGGGCTGCCACACCCTGGTGTGCAAGGGACACTCAACACCCTGAAAAGCACTGGAGCGCTCCATAATTTCTGATCCCAGCCTTCTGCTTTGGAGGGTGTCAGTAACCTCCTCCCTTTTGCTGCCTCAGTTGGGCTCCCCTGAGCTGCTCCACAGGGCAGCTTGGACACCGCAGCCTCAGCCCTGCTGCTTCAATCAAACCACAATGCCCTGCCAGCAGTGCCTTCATCACCTCACTCTGCAACATGTGTGGGATGGCAGATTCCACACTCTGTGGTCACCACACCTCTGCTCAGCCCTGATTTAGAAAGCTTTCCAGCACAGCCTGCTCAATGCCTTTTTGATTGTCCTCTCCCACCAGCCAGCAGCAGAGCAGCAACTTTTTTCTGGGTTGGCTCAGAGCACCATTCCTTTGCCTGAGCATGCCCTGGTGGGCTCATATGGCTGAATTCACCATCACAGCACTGGGTGGCCCAAGCCAGGAGATTCTGGGGTTTTCCAAGGGCTGGCACAAGCCTTGCCTGAGCAGGAGCTGTAGAGCTTCCAAGGAAAAGAGCAGGGCTGAGCATTAAAAGGGATGGGCATGATAACCAGCTTGCAAGGATCAGGTTTCCTCCAGACTGACCCCAAAGGACTTTGTTCACTCTGGTTTGGATTAAGCACTACTAAGAATTGCCCAACAACCTGATCAGAAAATGAGAAATAGCTCCTACATCACCTACACAGGTTCCCAAACAATACCTGGGGCCCATTGGCATCCACCATCTCCATAAATCACAGAATTACAGAATCAGAGAAGCATTTGGGTTGGGAGGAACCTTAAAAAAAACTTCATTTCCATTCCCCTGTCATGGGCAGGGACACCTTCCGTTATCCCAGGTTGCTCAAAGTCCCATCCAACCTGGCCTTGGACACTTTCAGGGATGGGGCAGCCCCAGCTTCTCTGGGCAACCTGTACCAGAGCCTCAGCACCCTCACAGGGAACAATTTCTTCCCAATATCCAATCTAACCCTGCTCTGTGTCAGTGTGAAGCCATTGCCCCTTGTCCTGTCAATCCAGGCCCTTGTGAAAAAATCCCTCTCCAACTACCTTGTAGGCTTCCTTCAGGTACCCCAACCTTATTTAAATCAAAAAGAAGGAGAAGAGGGATATAAGGATATCCATGAAGAAGATTTAAGCATTTGTCTCTGGGTTGTTATGATTTGTGTTCCATAACTCTCTGAAAAGGATTTAAGACAGTACCATTTTCTGCTCTTTCCCCTAACACCTGGACTTTTGTAAATTTATATTTTATGTCCTGATTTATATGAAGGCAAGGACTGTATCTTCTAAAAAAAGCCCATTAAAAGTAAAATCTTACTCAAAAATCTATATTAAATTAAGTTCTTTTGAAAACAGCTCTGATTCATTCAAAAAACACCCAGGGTTTTGGAAAGGTTTGATAGAATTGAGTCCAACATCTTTTATAATATGGATTTTTCTGCAGTAATTCTGTACATATCTGAAATGAAGTTATTTTTCATTTTTTGTGAACTCCAAGTTAAATCAAGTATTTGCTATTTGACTTCAGGTGAATGAAATCTCTTTTATTCTAATGTGTAAGTTTGAAACACCTCAAAGTATCATGCCCACAAATGCGGGAACACTTTAAAGTATTCCTTTGCTCTGCATACCCTTTTACAGGTATCTCTTGGACCAAAACCCCTTTAATTTCCAGTTCATTTTCCAAGAAGGCTGGACATTGGCATAATTTTTCAACAGCTGAAGAAAAACATCTCCTTTAGAAAATTACACAGCAGCAGAAAACTGCTGTATTTTTTTTTTTACTGTATTCAGAGGCATCTATATATGGAGAGAGATTTACACTCTACATTTTACTTATGGCTAATTTCAGGCAGTGAAAATATTATTGTTTTCTGAAACCTCTCAGGCCAAGGTCATTCCCAAAGCTGATCCACCAAAACACAAGGAGGAAATCAATTTTATATGAGAGATATGAGATGGCTGTGCTAACTCTTCAAACCCAGTATCCAGTGTCATGGGCATGGAAACAAAAGCTGGTTATAGCACAAGTTTGTCTGGCTGGTGTTAAAAGCAACCAGAATAAAACCTCAACTTGAAAAGCTTTTAAACCTTTCTCAAATAAGGTGGATATAAACTGGTTCATTTTTTTAAGTGCACCCCATTTCATGCCAGATGAAACAAGGCGAACAGCTGGTCCTGCAGTTCTGAAGTCTGGGCTGGAAACACTTCTTTATTCCTAGTCAAAATCATTAGGTTAAAAGAGAAAATGGAAATAACCCATTAACAAAGGCAACCAGCAAGATAAAAGCCAGAAAGAACTAAAGGGTTCTGAATAAGAGCAAGTTTAGATTAAAGGCCAGTGAAATATGGAACCCAGCCCCATATAAATTTACCTGGGTCAGCTTGTGAAATGTCAGTGAAATAGGCTGCTGCTGGAAAGATAAGCAGGTCTGAAGAGGAGCTCTTAACAATGGGAACCTTGTTAGAAAAGTTTTCTATTGTACACATATATATTAGCTGCTATTGTCTTCCTTTATTAAGAAAATCTTGTCTTGGATTCTGAGACTGCAAAAGCCCTGCCAGTTAATTCTCTTGTATTTAGTCTAGATTTTAAACTACATTTTGAACAAAAGAAATCTAAATATATCTTGTGCTTTAACTGGAAAAAGCTTCCTAAAAGGTCCCAGTTGATTCTTGCTGCTAGGTACAATAAGGCATAGAAAATAAATGCAGTGGGCATTTCCAGATGGTGAATCAGTTTTTTAGTGATAGCCATCAGTGAAATCCCCATCACACTTCAAAGGCTGCATGGAAAGCACTGGGTGTTTGTGTCAGGGAGAAGAGATATTAGATCTTCTTGCTCCTAACCAAATCACTGGAGAAGCACAAAGGGTGCACTTGGAGTCAGCCCTAAACAAAGCCAGAAAATCTCCTCTTACAACAACAAATTTTTATTTAGTATATGCAGTAGGGTATCAAGTGAGCTGGGCAAAGCAGTGTGTCTATTCCCCAAAAACAGGCTTTTCTTCTCCACTTTTGTTGAGGAATTGCCTGCAGGAGGCCCATGTATTCCCATTTACTACGGCCCTGAGAACAAAGGATCCTTCTGCACAAGGATGATCCCAGACTAGGAGTTGCTTGGCTTTCCATTTAAAGAAAATAAAAATGGGGAAGATGTTTATTATGACATTCACTGTAAAGTGTTACAATAGAGAGCCTGTAGGTGACAGAGCCTTTATCAGGTACTGATAAAAGGTTTAATTACATCACCTTCATAGCTGGAAGCAGATGAATAATACTCAGGTGTAAAACTTTAATCAGCCTGGAACTTAAGGCAAACCACTTGAGATAGCATAGTAGACATTTTCAGCTATTTTACCTCTTGGGTAATGATCTCTATATACTAATACAAGGATAATATATATATTAACATATATAAAATGTATGATTCATACAATATCTCAACACAGTAGCAATGTATGGGCTGTCACTGCATGCTGCTGCACAACATGTTTTTATTAACAAAACTGGAATCAGTTTATATAAATCGAAACCCTTTAAATCAATGGCATCATTCAATAACCTAAATCATATTTATGCAAATTACTGGTTGGATTTTATTTTTTTAACATGTCCTTTATTAAATGTGCCAGTCTTGGTAAAAAAATCTGTTCAGATCTCAATTTCCATATTTTCCAAGTGTGAAGACTTTAAATGTAAAACCTTCAGAATCTTGAAAGCTGGTTAGTGACATTAAAAAATATTTAAAGGTAATGAGAACTCTACTGCTTTTGAAAATAGAATACTTTGACATGTCAGGAAAACAGCAAGAGCCTTGCAAAAATCTAGCAACTAATTAGAATTTTTTGTTGCTCTCAGGTATGGAAAATTTTATTTAGTTATTTATTATTTGACAACACAGTAGTCCCTGGACATCATGTTGCTTACATCTTCTGCCTTTTCTTTTGACACTTCTTCAATTATCCAGTCCCATTATTTATTAGGTCCTATGAAGTACCAGGGGTCAGAAAACTTGTGCCCAACTCCAATCTCTACTTCCAGAGCTAATGTGCCACATTTCCTTTCTTAGCAGGAAAAAAATACTTAAAATTACTTAGCAGGAAAAAAAGAGCTTTTCAGGAGCAGCCCTTTTGTCACTCGGACTACTCTTACCAGCAAGTGGTTGTCTGGTCAGGGATAACATGACAGGAATAATCTGCAAAGAGGACACATCTTATTAAAGTTGTGGCCACCCACTTTGCTCCCTTACTCCATCTGGCTTCCCACACATCCTGCCTGCCAATCCTTTATTGCGCTAACAGGAATACATAAGAAGCAAAGATGAAATGGCAAGCATAGAATTTCCCTCTCATAACAGGAGCCATGAAAATTGAATTTTCAGAGGTGGAACAAATAGAAAGTCCCCATTATAAAGTTTGCAATTGTTTTTTACAGGATTGAAATTCACCTTTCCCTTAAAAGACATAGATTTGTACTGAGCACTGATCACCATTTGTAGTTTTTTCTCATGAGATGGAAAAGCACATTTTTCCACTGATTTTGGTTTCCCTGGTTACTTGAGCAAGTTACTTCTTGAAGTTTTTATGGCTTGTGGCATCACATTACACAAACATGAGTTATTATTGATGCACCACGGCTTTGAGCCTCTGAGAATGATAAGTAGAAAGAAAATCCCCTTTTGATGTAGCAGTTGCTGAAAATTCCTCCTGAGGTCACTGCTCTGAAGAACAGCTCTCTGTTCACAGCAAGGACAGACTTGTCAAGGGGTATTTTTAATGCCTTGGATAGTTTCTATGTAAATATTAATTGGTGGATCCTGCACAAGTGAGTGCACCACTATGTTTCCACATGCTAATATTGAGTAATCCAATGAGTCAGTGCCAATTGCAGAGATTTCTAGAGACTGGACACACTGGGTTCAGCACCATTTCTTCTCACCTCACAGCAATATTGCAAACTTCCAACAATTTTCACAATGAAGCTATGGAAAGTAGACCTTGTATCAGGTATCCACATCTGGGTTTTCTCAAAGTAATTGCATGTAAATGGACCGGGGCAGAGGATGTAACTACAAAGCAGCATCCCATGTTTCAGAGGTGAGAGCAAACACTCAGCTTTGGTCCTTGAAGCAATAATCAGCAGCAGTCTGTGTACCTCCAGCTGGAGACTGAGAAGGAGGGATTTAAGGAGTATGCACAGTTTCCTGTACAACAGCATGATGCATATGTGTGCATAAATATCCACATAAAAAGGCTGTGAGAACTGGGACTGTTAAGGCTTTGGGGTGACCTCGTTGTCCCTTGCAGTGCCTGAAGGGAGCCCACAGGAAAGATGGAGAGAGACTCTTGATGAGGGCCTGGAGTGACAGGACAAGGGGCAATGGCTTCACACTGACACAGAGCAGGGTTAGATTGGATATTGGGAAGAAATTGTTCCCTGTGAGGGTGGTGAGGCCCTGGCACAGGTTTCCCAGAGAAGTTGTGGCTGCTCCATCCCTGGTTGTGTTCCAGGCCAGGTTGGATGGGGCTCTGAGCATCCTGGGACAGTGAAAGGTGTCCCTGCCCATGGTAGGGGGTAGGAGCTGGATGATTTTTAAGGTTCCTTCCTACCCAAACCATTCTGTGATTCTATGATTTGTACAAAAACACCCTCACACATCTCAAAGTCCATCAGCCTCTGAAATCTGCGTGAGCAGCCAGCCCAGCGAAAGTGACATCCCACATCTGGAGAAGTGCAGAAAAGAAATGCATTGTGCTAGCTCTCCTCCTAACTGTAAAACTCCAAAATCTGAATCCCAGGGATATTGCAGCTATTGGATAGACCCTGTCAGACTGACCTTGCAGAAAAAAACATCAAGGTGGGAGGCAGGGGACAAAGGACCTTCAGGATGAGGTGGAACCTCTTCCCTGCTTGTGGCCCTAAGGGCTGAGAAGTGAAGGGCTGTGGGGGGCAGTTCAGAGCACATAGCCCCATGGCAAGGGCAGCAAGAGGAGTTTTGCATTGAGTAAGAAAAGCATTAAGTGCCTTTGACACCGATTAGTGAAATGATGACAAAAATAGTGTTAGGTCATGTAAAATTGCACAGAACAATGTTGTTTATACTCAGGCAGTTGAAGCAACCAATGAACTGTGTGGTTTCAGCTGCTTGGTTTGTTTCAAGTGGGATGATCCTTAAAATAGATGAAAATAAATCTGTTGATACTGGGCATTAGACATCCTTCCAAGCCACAAACACATCCCCTGTTTCTAACCTTCCCAAAGGGGCAGAACTGAGGTTACAGATTTGGGTGCCTGCCATTTTAGACAGCCAGTTCTGGAAATTAGAGAAAACCCACAAGGTCACACGAGTGATTTTTGGTGGAGCTCAGATTAGACTCAGGATGAGTTGATATTTTACAGCATCTCAGTTCAGCAACAGTTTCACTGGGGTCATGATGTAAAAACCCATTTGTTTTGGGGTTTGTTTTTTCTTTTTTTTTTTTGCTTCATTTGTTGTGGGGGTTTTTGTCTGTCGTAATAATGTGGAGCTACCTTGCTTTCTATCAGGAGAGATCATTTCTACTTAAAAATTGCTCATGAAAAAGAAAGTGATCTTTAAGAAGTCAAAAAGAATTTTCTCAAACAGATTTCACATTACACAAGATAAATTGGTTAATAGTTTTATTCTGAACCTGGATTATCCTTCTAAACTGTTTTCCTGAGAGTACAGCTTCACCAGAATGCTAAATCATAGTAAATAAATGTGTATATCAAATCTGAATAATACATCCAGTTCAAAAACAGAAAGAAACATTTTCTTTCCTTGGTTTGTTAATGCATTTTTTCTAAGCACTTAATGTATTTTTCCTAGACATAAAACATCCTAATATACTGTTAGACTAACATGTTTAGGATTTGTTGTTTGTTTGTTTGTTTGTTTTTGCTTTTTTTTTTCTAATTTTATTTTGAAGATTACTAATGCATGCCTGACCTCAAAAGAATATTTTCTTTAATTAGAAAATGCTCCTAGCTAGAGATGTCAAACCCTAGTTTCAAATAAGGAATGCCTAGTTAAACAAGCCAAAGACGAAAATCTCTTAATCCATAACTTTAATCATAACAGATATTTTACATAACCAAAAATGTACTTAAATCAAATTGCTTGAAGTCAACTTGTAAAGGATGTGTTTTAGCCCAAGGAGTCCTTACTCTGAAGAAAAGCAGCACATACAATACAGGCAAAAAAATAAAAAAAGCTTTCGAGTCTTCCAGTAAACCCTCAAATAAATTGATTTTTTTAAAAGGTGAACTGAGAATTAATAACACACACATAATTCAATATCCAGTCGCAGCCATCACAAAGGGAACTAAATTTTCTGACTAGCTGGGGCTGTCCAGGCTCAGTCTGGTTTATTTGCTGGTAAGAGATGCTACTCCCTGGCTGTAATGAGAACAAGCAACTTCAGCTGTAAATCACTGAGCCCAATGACAAAGAACATTCTGTGCTGTGAGGTTTTATAGCCAAATGGGAGCTCTGGTTTAGGGGCAGAAACATGGTACAGGCAGAGTTTTATGCTACCTCATAAACCTCAAAATCTTTGGGCAAGATAAGACAATCCCTCCCCAGAATCCCACAAGAGACTGAGACCTGGATGCGAGGGCAGGTCGTGGTAGGTGACTTTGAACAAACACTGCTATTATTAATATGGGATAATAAATAGTATTGCTAGGAAAGGTGTAGGGTTACATGGAAACAGGGAACAGCTGAATAGTATTAAATCAACAAAGCCAGCCTTGTGACTCCGTCGGCCCTAATATTTGTGAACTTGTGTATCCTGGAGAAAACCTGGCATGCTCCTTCCCTTGCCTAGCCTGGATTTGGAACCCAGGCACCACCACCATGCCTGCCCCATCCACTTCCACCCCCTCAGCTCAAGGTTAGAGTGGCAGAAATGTGTTTGATGGGCAGGCAGGCCAAGGATCGTATTCCTCTTCACCCTTGGACACACCGTGACCTCTGAGAGCTTATTTAGATCTGCCCTTGGCTGTTCTCAGCCCCAAGAGGAGTTTCTCTGGCTCTCTACAGACCTTCAACCCTGCTTTTCACAGAAAAATTACAGCATACAGCCTGTTCTAGAAATAGCTAAGAGGCTTCAGACAAATAAATGGCAAATACCTACTTGAGAAAAAACAAGAATGACCAAATCCAGTGTTTTTCCTTTAAAGTGCAAAATGGAATTTTAATGACACAACTAAGAGGAAGGAGTAGACACTTTAAATATCTCTGTGAGTGCAACAAGGTTTCAAATATGCTTTCCTTTCCAATTTATGAATTATGTCTGTATCTTAATTGGCCCTCACAGAAACAACTATAATTGACTGTGTCCACACTTAGGCTTCTTTAAACTGTGTCATCACTGGGGCTTCCATGATTCTTGGGGCCACATAGATCTGAGCCCCTCTCAGAGCTTTTCCTGGGGTCTCGTGGGAAGATCCTTCTACCCCTCCAACTCCTCCAACTCCAGAGAGGAAAGGAGAGCAATTTAACCCCTGTCCTCCCTGTAAAGAACTGAGCTCTCTACATCCAGCAATAGAATTGCTGGGCTTTCACGTCATCCTCCAGGAGAAGCTCCACTTATAAAACACAGCCATGGTCACATGAGGCATTTAAATGCATGATCAGCACCTGGGTTAAAGGAAAATCTGTGTCCCTTCCCTGCCTCTATCATTTTGTTGGACGTGAGCCCCTCTGTTAAGACTCAGTATGTCACAAGCCTTTAGTGATGCCTCTAGGTAAAGAATTACATCATGAATTAAAAGGATGGAGAACAAAAAATACTGACTATGAATAGTCTCAGTCACTTTGATGCCCCTTCATCCTGAAGCACTGGGAAAGTATCTATTAGTGCTATTTTTCACAGGGGTACTAGAAGTCAGTTTAGAACACAGGGAAAACACAATCCATTTTCAGAGAGACTTTCCAAAGCACAAAGTGAATCTTGGCATCAGTGAAATGTCTCACCAGAGGAGTGAGCATTCCTGAGGACATAATTTCACCTAAACCATCCAGAAAGCATTTCAGGGTTTACTTTCTTAAATATACATGGGAAGAAGGTTTCTTTGCTTGGACTTTGGGGCAGGGTAGAGATTTTGTTCTTTTTTCCCCCTTTGTATAGCTAACATTTCTTTTACTGTAATTCAAGCACAGAGTTTATCAGTGAGACACTGTCATCCCCCAGCTTTTTCCAGATTTGTTTGGATTTACGAGTGAGGCATTGTCTAGCCAGGAAACTACAGATACCAATTCAATCAGTTTAAAAACTGATACAGCAAAATGTTGGACTCGCATTTGAGTAGGAAGCAGCTGCACTGTGTCAGGATGTCATTGACCTTTGTTATTTGTTAGCAGTGTCCTGGCCAAGTCCCTGCTTTCACAGCAGTGTCTGGGGAATGGCATGTGGGAGCATTTCTCACATGCTTCAGGGTAACTTCCAGTGCTTCTACTTCCCTACAATTTGCACACAAAGAGGCAGAATTTCCCTGGAGAGCATGAGAAGAGCAAGAGCATTGTGACCAATGCATGTGATGGGGAAATCCTTCACAGAAGGGGCAACAGCATCATAAAACACTGCAGCTGACTGTGAAATGTCCACAGAGAAGCCTCAGAAAAATCAAAAATATGCAAACCAACAAAAACAACCAACCAACCAAATCTTTATATCATCCCTTTGAAGGTGTGACCTCATATCAATCATTGTTAACTTGAGATAAAATAAAACAAATGCCATTAAACTGGGACAGCGTGAGATTAGCATTCATTTAATCACATTGATGCTGAGCTTGTTTCACCAGTTCAGTTTAAAACAGTATCACACAGACAAGGTCCAAAGTGCTGTAAATTTACAGGTAGAAAAAGAAGCGTCCATTTGTCATAAAGAGCATATTGTTGGTCCCCTTCTACACATAATTCTGCATCGGGTGAACTGGAAGGGTATTTTTAGATTAATTTATTTAGCTGTGGTATATTAATTTTGTTAGCTGTGGTATTGTATCTATAAATCTATGAGCTGCATCTCCTTTATTCTAATGTGGGGGTTTTTTTTCACTACTTGGCAATAAAAAGCGGTCTTGAAACAGAAAACAAGCACAATTGAGGTCAGTGGGATACCTCATGTGCTTACAGCACTTTCAGCACCTCTGAGAGCTGGATAAAAGTGCCAAGTGACACAGAGCAGAACACAGCACCAGTGTGCTACACCCCATGTTCACACTGCTGGGGCTCAGAGAAGAAACAGAGGATGGGTACAGCTGAAAGAGGGAGAACTAGGAAATTGTGCCAGGCTAGAAATTGTTCTCTCAGCTAAGTAAAAACTCCTAGAAAGGGAGGAAGAGAGGAATGAGGTAAAGTGTAATATATGGCATGTGACTCCTGCCTTTGACAGTCAGCCCAGAGAAGGGACATGCTCATCTTTTGCACTAAATCCCACATTTCAAGCACTTTTAGGTAGGCTTGAACACCTTTCTGTGGAACTCAGAAGATAAGTAACCCATGGAACTCTGGCTCAGCAGTCCTTGCATTCTCTGTAGGAAAACTTGATTTGTATAGTCCTAACTTTGTAGATTGGTTGTGAGCACCTGGGATTCAATTTGTGTCCATAGTGCAGTAAAATGTTTAGAGTAAAAAATATGGTATTAGCAGGAACAGTTTGTGATCATTCAATGGTGAAATGTCTTCAGCCAGGGCTACAAATGTTCCTGCACTCTCATGCTCAGGATAATGGGCAGACTATTTTTTATATCAATTTTTTATATCTTTGAAATTAAAAAAACTCGGGTCATTATGAGACAGAGCTTGAAAAGATTGTGTTAAACTCTGTAATCAAGCAACACACCAGGATATTTACATCTCCTCGGAGCAGACCGAAAAAGGAAACATAATTTTCACCAGCATTTCTGTCCCATCTATTTTTTCCCACCGCCTCCTGTGTACTGTAACAATGCATTTGGGAAAGTAGGTGTTCATCCCATACGTCCTGATCAAATTTTGTTTACTGCCTTCTTTCCCAGACTTCAGATGAGTAATGGAGATGCCTTCGGTGGCCACGAAAAGCCGCGCGGGGGTGGTGATGGGGCACCAGGGAAAGGACAGGCAGGGCTGGCAGCCGTGTCCTCCAGGCCAGCAGCACATCCCAGCCAGGCCTTTACCTTTCATGGAGCTCAGAGCCCCATCTCCACCTTAGGAAGGAAATGGATGGGAGCAGGGACAGCCCAATCCCGCTGGGGCACACCCCGGGCAGCAGCTGCTAAATCAGTTCTGAAGAGGAGCCAGTCAAAGGCAGGGGGAGGGAAAGAAGCACATCTTGGATCCTTGGAAAAAGGGAGTAGATTGTGCCCTCTATGGCTCAGCCACCCCTGCCAGCCACAGGGGACATTCAAGATTTCAAATTCAAAACAGAGCCCAGCTTGCCTTCTCCATGAAGCTGCAGAATGGCAGAGGCCAATTCCATCCATCATGGCCTTCATTGGTGCATTACACAGGATAGCTGAAACCCTTCCTGGAGCATCTCCCTCTTTGCAGTTCCTCTTTCTCACCCTAATCCCATTTCTATCCGGGCTGCTGGATCAGCAGGTGGAATGCCCTTTAACTGAGCCCTTAACTGGAAACGTCAACATAATGTAAAAACTTTTGTTCTGACTGATTAGGTGATTTTAGTCACATAAACAACTTTAGTAATTTCAGAAAAAACGTTCAAAACAACCACAACACTGGGGTCTTGGCATGGTACTTTGTAGCATCAGAAGTCTCAGGGGAGGATTTTTAAAGAGTAAAAAGTGATTGGAGATGTCTGAAAAGGAAATGCTCTTTTCTTCCTGTGATGGATGATCCCAGCAGTACTGAACCATGACATTGATAGAGATGGAGAGAATTATTTTGTACCACATGAAGCAAATAAATGACTTATTCTTAATGTGAGAAAAGCTCAAGACCTTAAAAGGGTTTTGCATTCAGCTGTTAACAAAAGTAATGCTGGTAATGTAAAATAACTTGCTGTAGTGAAAAGTAATTTAGATCCTAAAAAGGGCTAAAAATGTGGGGACTGAAGTGATAAATATTAGGGAACATCCTTCTGGATTGACTAGCAATTCCGAAAAGGAAACTTCAGCCAATCTAAAAACACATACCCTTTGTTTACAGAGAAGTGTCCTCTAAGTCCTGCATCAAAACATCACAGAAAATTTTTGATTTCTTGTACTGATTCATCCTTGCAGCATTTCATTTAACACACTGGTTTATTACAGTCAGACTTTATTAGGAAGACAGTAATGTTTTAAATAATGTTTCAGAATTTGTACACTGCTTATGCAAAAAAAAAATTCAGTAACTGAGGCGCATTTACTTAATGTACCATCAAACTCACACTTTGCAGGGAGTCATACTATATGTTCACATATGTTTTACTCTCCTTCACCTTGTGTGAACCTTATGCAGCTAGGAACCTAAATTAGCACTTTGTTTCTTGGTTAGCAAATTGATATGAGTGACTCTATATCCCTGTACTGCCGAAAGCTGCAAGTGATTAATTCTCTGATTCATTGCCTGGCAAAACAGCTCCCAAAACACATCTGTGTCTATTTGAGGAGTAACAGGAATGTATATGAAAAAATGTATGGAGATGTAGAAGCATGGATAAGGAGCAGCAACCACTGACTGGACCATCAGCCACAATCCAGAACATGTCAAGACCCTGAAATTTGTGAATGTGGGTGAAGGAAAATGACTATGCTGGTGTCGAGTGGTGCCCAGAGCTGGGGGCTGAGGCAGCTTCCGTAAATTCCCCTCCTGTTTATCCCACTCCTTGTTTATTTTAGGAGCCTGCTTGGTTTATGGCTGTGAGAGGGGATGTTAAAAAGGAGCTGCCAGGCTCAGTGAGGTTTTCCCAGCTGGCCCATGAGGAGGACAAGCAGGATAACAAGGGGAAGGGGGAGAGCTGTAGGGATCTGCACCTCCTGGTGCACTGAGCACACCTTGGGCTGGGGGGCTGCAGGGCAGGACAAGTCACAACCAGTGCCTTGGAGGCTCAGCCAAAGGCAGAAGATGATGCTCTTTTCCAGGCCACTGTGCAACTGGCAAAGAGTGATTCCTGATTTTTGAGCTTGAAAAGAGAAGATGAAGCAGTGACTCAACCAGCCTGAGCACTACAAATAATGCCATCAGCACAAGGTGAGTCATGAACAGGTGATGTCTGACCCCAAAATAGCCAAAGATTGCAAATCAAGGAATGAATCTTTCTTCTGATTTTAAGGAACCATTTGTATCTTTTTTTCCTGTTTTCCTGCAGATTGGACTATGACCCATAACCGTTCTCTCTGGTGTTTTTGAAGTTCTAAGCATGTGTCTGAGCACACACAGATGAGCTCTTATGAAAAAGACATCTGTCACCATTTTCTAAACTTATAAGCTATGCAATTCCTGCTTTCACATTTGCCAGGCATCTGGCAGGGAAAAGATTTGGCAAAGGCCATGCTGTACTCTCCAGGAGGAAGTGAAACCACCTAAATACTGCAGGATCAAAAAGCAAGTAAATTGAGAGAGGTCACATCAACCATATCATATTTGATGTGGTATCACAGAGACCCAGGAGTCTAAATTTGCTTCAAGTACTCTTGGGTAAACAAGTTTGGGTTTGATGTTAAGAATGTTTGATTAATTCAATCAATCATTTTGCTGAAAAAGTTCCTGTCAAAGGTTTAGCATTAAATGGAAAAATGTCTTCGCTAGAGATTAGTGTTTTATAGATCTATCTTCATGCTCTGTTATTTTTATTACATGATTATTGACCTTATTATATTTGTTTGATGTCTTAGCAAAGGGACAGATCTCCCTAATTTCCCACTTAATTCATTTGTTTTCAGGCAATTGCAATTGTGACTCTAACCTGCTCAAATTAATGATTAGAATATCTGAACTTTGTGATACATTTGCCTGATTTTCAATTATTTTATAGATTAAAATATAATTGAAAAAAATAATAGTTACTTTCAGAGATGTTTTTCAGCATTTTGAATTGTCTTAGGCTTATAGGGAAAGATCAGCAGAACAAGAAATGCTGGGTTCAAAGCTTCTGCACCTCCCAAGAACACTGTCAAGTACCTGCAGAGCTGTTCTGTGCTACCATCACCCACCAGCCTTGCTGAGCCTTGTCACCAGAAGAGCTCAAAGCCACTCAAGTGAAGTGTAGAACATATTAAATAAGCTTGTCTCACCCTCTTAATAAGATTATGAGAAGGGGAAAGTTCATTTGAGAAGTAAAGAGGACTACAAGACACAAAAAGTTCATTATTTGAAGGAGGAGTTGTTTTGTTTAATGCAAATGTGGCTGTAACTGTGTTTGAGACCTTTAGTTGAATTAATCATCCTTTTAAATCATTCCAGATAACGAAGCTCCAAACTAAGAACCCTTTTTGTACCAGATAAAGCAGTGCCACCTTTCTCAGTTCTGTGAGCCAATCCACTACCAAACCTGGAGCCAAGTAGCAAAGCTGAATATGAAACCGGGAAATACTCAGGAGCACCTGCAAGACTGCAGCCAAAGAAGGGAAGAGCACTTGGCAAGGAATGAAAAAAAATGGAGATATTCTGAGGGTCTTAATTATTTTAATGGATAGAGAAAGGCACCTTCTGAAAGTGACAATTCTCCATAGGGTGCTGAGCATAAGAGATCTCTAGGGAGAAAGATCAGTTTGAGGAGTCTGATATGTCAGATCACACTGAGAAAAACAAAAGGAAACCCCACAGTTAACAAACCAAGCCCAGACAGTTCCTCTGAGGCCACAACATTGGCAATTCACTGTAACAAACACTTAATCCTGTGAGTAAGGATCAGCACTGCACGGACCCTGTCCAGAGAGCTCATTGCCACAGATTGTTCAAAATTAATTGATTTCCTTGCATCAGTGCTGTATAAGAATCATTTGGTTTGCTCCTAAATTTTGCTAGGAAAGGTTAGGTTGCACCAACTAAACACAACTAAATTGTGATAACTTGGGGAAAGGTTTTCACTGGAACTGTGATTTAAAGAACTTTATTTTCTTTGCTAAAAATGCAAAATTTTGGTTAAAAAAACTGTTACTGACAAAATACAGGACTTGTGAGGCCTTGATGGATGTCTTGGTTGTTCCATGTGCATATATCCTCACAGGAAAATGGGGATACCTGCCTGAACTATGTAGTCCATAAAGTGTGCACATGTCCCCAAAACCTGTTCCTCTACACAGCCAGAGCATGGGGACTAAAGTCCTTCCTTCTCCCCTTAAAATAAAAAATAAGGGACAACAAAGATTTCCAATCACAAAAATTATGGGTTTAGTTTAACTGTTCCAACAAACCTGCAACAGAATGCAACTGGTTGAATGAGGAAAAGTTACTTCTTTCCACCTAGCCCAAAGCCTAATTCCAGATCTGCCTTTGGTCTGTTGAGGTCCCTTGTTCCTTTTCCCGTCCTGGTTTAACCCCACCCAGCAGCTACTCACTCACACCTCATCAGAGGAATCAGGGAGAAGATCAGAAAGATAGAAGTGAGAAAATTCATGGGTTGAGACAAAATTTGACAGGAAAAGCAAAATCTGTGTGCACAACTAAAGTAAAACAAGGAATTCTTTCACCACTCCTCATGGGCAGGCAGATGTCCGACCACCTCCAGGAGGGCAGGGCTCCATCACACATATTTGGGAAGACAAAACACCATCACCCCAAACATTTCTACCTTCTTCTTTCCTCCTTCTTCCCTCCCTTATGTGTACTGAGCGTGATGTCAGCTGGTCTGAAATGTCCTTTAGTCAGCTGGGGTCACTGTCCTGGCTGTGTCTCCTATCAGCTTGCCAAGCACCCCCAACTTCCTTCACCAGCCTGGCATAGGAAAAGCAGGAAAAGCCTTGGCTCTGTGCAATCCCTGCTCAGCAATAACAAAAACATTTCTTTGTTATCACCCCTGTGTTCAGCACAAATCCAAATCACAGCCCCATTCCAGCCACTATGAATAAGATTAACCCTACCCCAGCCAAAAGCAGCAGCGTTGCTTTCCAAAAATACAGAATAAACATCAAGTTTATTAGAGGGATGAAATACCTCTCATGTGAGGAAAGGCTGAGGGAATTGGGATTGTTTAGCCCAGAGAGGAGAAGGTTTTGAGATGACCTCATTGTGGTCTTGCAGTACCTGAAGGGAGCCACAGGAAAGATGGAGAGAGACTCTTGACAAGGGCCTGGAGTGACAGGACAAGGGTAAATGGCTTCACACTGACGGATAACAGGGTTAGATTGGATATTGGGAAGGAATTCTTCCACCAGAAGCTCAGAGCCCCATAAATACCTAGCAGAAGACCTAGCATAATTTTCATGGTTCAAAAATGCAGTGCCCAACACTGCCATTGTTTATAGATGTGTCACCTGAGGTGACCATGGGCAGGGACACCTTCCACTATCCCAGGTTGCTCAAAGTCCCATCCAACATTGCCCGGGATGGAGCAGCCACAGCTTCTCTGGGAAACCTGTTCCAGGGCCACAGCACCCTCACAGGGAACAATTTCTTCCCAATATCCAATCTAACCCTGCTCTGTGTCAGTGTGAAGCCATTCCCCCTTGTCACTCCAGTTCCTGATGAAAAGTCCCTCTCCAGCTTCCTTGGAGGCCCCTTCTCCCACTGCTGCTTTCTCGTGTTGTGTGTCCAAGCAACACATACTCTTAATCAGTATTGGCCTACTACTCTTTGTAGATCACAATATTTCTGAAGAACTCCGAGACATTCAAATAATTATATCTCCTCTGGGTAAGAGGAGATATAATGCAACTCAAAATGCAACGTTTTCAAAAGAGGATGCTGCTCTCAGGGTTTGCCATCATTAAGTCACAGCCAAGATGGCTCTTTGGATTCCTGAGGTTGGAACCTGGCAGAAAGGCAGCTGAGGTGGGGGGTTTTGCTGCAGGAGATGTAAGCTTTTTCCCAAGAAAACCTCACAAATGAACTATGCCCAGCCATACGCAGAGAAAGCAGTGTTTTGAGGGTGACAATCTCTGGAGTGAGCTGGCAATTGTGTCCCATTGCCAGGGGCAGACATCACACAGGCATTTTGTGCACTCCTGCGTTTTTGGTTCTGAGCCAAACAACTGCTGGGAAAAGCCAGATAACAACCATGGCCTGCTGGAGGCTGAGGTGGAGTCTAGTACAAGAGCCTGGCATCCTGGACATATTAAATGGGAAAAGAAGCCAAAGAACTGAGCTCCAAAGTGAGAAAACAATTCCCATTAGGCCTAATAAAAGATGAAGAAATTAAAGGTCTACCAGAACAAATGAATTAGATAATGAAACTCTGGAACTAGATCAAAACCAGGAGGGGGAGGAGGGAGGAAAGAGCAGAACTGAGATCAAATAACAGCTGTAGGATGCAAATCAGATTGAATATTCTCAAGTCAGGCCCAGAATGAGGCAGCATCTGGCAGAAGGAGGGAGAAGGGCAGTGGGAAACCAGAAGAAAAGGAATGCAGAGTTTGGGAAAGCTGGCTGGATGACGTTGCACAGCAGAATGCCCTGCACAGACACAGTCAGGCTCCAGTGCACCCAGCCCTGCTGGGAAGCAGAAATCCAAACTTTCCACCAGAGGAGGAAGACAAGAAAGAGAAAGGTGAGGAATTAATGAGATATGAATCAACAAGACAACAGCAGGAAACAACCAGAGTGTGCCATTAATATTCTGTGGGATAATATTTACACCCAGAAAGATCAAAGTTTTATAATGAATTGCAACAAACATAGCACACTGTAAATAGGGACTGATGTGCCTCAGACTGTCTCATTTGTGTGGCAGAGTCTTTAAGCCTGATTCCTTTGCCATTACCCAGTTTTGGGTAATTTCCACTACCCGGTTTTCCATTATCATTTGCCAGTTTTATGGGAAAGCATCTAGGATCTGTTGCACCAGAAGACAATAAGAAGAGTCATAGGCCACATGTTCAGGAATTATTTACCAAAGAGACATGTGGTCCCAGTTTCTTGAAAATACTCAGGTACCTCTTCAGGTGCATCACAGAACCTCTTTCACAGGCTAGGCTTTCTAAATTCCATGAACATTTTAGGGATATTAAGGCTGGGAGTGGTTAAAGATTTTTTTTCACCAGGACTTTGGATAACAAACTACCTAAATTTCATTTAAAATTCTAATGCAAGAGTTTGCTGAGATGCCAATCTGTTCTGACTTTCTAACCTTGGTAGGATAGATTGAATTTTTTACACTTTTGCAAGGAGTTGCCTGTGTGTCCAGGATGAGCCAGAATACTCTTTAAACAGGATTTCCTAACTTGGTGAAGCTAACACAGTCACAGCATAACAGCTGGTATCATCCTTTCCCTTTCTCTCTAATTTCTCCCTGCCTACTTTTCTCTAAAATCATCAGAAGAATAGAAGAAGATACCAGGAGAAAGAGAGACATCCTGTCCTATCACAGCAGTAATGAGATATTGGCCTGAAGTCACAAATGATAAACTGTTGTAGTGAAAATTTTAAAAAAGTAAAATTTAGGGTTTGTAGCAAATACAGGTTTGTTTCATTTTTCTCCGTTGATCCCATTAATATTTATCTGAAGTATCATTTTGTTTCTATTCCTCATTTTAAATAAACTTATTTATTTGAACCAAATAAGTGCTACTCACAAATGAAGGTGGAATATGATTTTATGTTTAATGCTAGAACTTTGTTCTTCCATAGACTGAAAAAGGGATCAAAAGAAAAGACAAAAATGAAGCAGCTGGTGAAAGAGGACAAAGTCTCTGCCTCAAGGGGTAAAGGCTGTGCCCTTCAGGAGACAAAACAAGAATTTAAATGAGAATTTAAAGCTGCAGAGCATTGAGCACTAAAGCACTTTACTCTCAAAGTTATTCTATCAAACAAACCATACCTGCCATACTACAGAATAACAATTGGGCAGTGGGCATAGGTGGTACTGATCAATCATTTGTATCTTAATTTACCTGTCCTTTGCTATCAGCCTGTACAAATGCTGGAGGTCAATACCCTGTTTCACAGTCTGGGAAAAAAAAAGATATAAAATTAATATAAAAATGGATATAATTAAGGGCATGGTGTGTGCACTGAGTAAATGGGATCTCAGCAGTGAGGTCTGAGTTGCCACAATTTCCCCAAACATTCATTGTCATTTCAGCATCAGACTGCTGCAATTTGCTCTTACATTTGACACATCACAGCCTGGATATATGAGCTGGAATCCCACTCACATCTCTTACATATGGAAAGAGAACACTCAAAATGTCAGGGGATAAATATATATATTTATATATATATATATACCCTAAATTGTTCTTTTTATGGTAGCAGCTCATGTCTCTCACCATCCCCTTTTTGTGGCATGGACACAGTGTATATTCTCACTGATTTAGTGTTGGAGACAATCTTCACTTCTCCATCTGCCACTGTCTCCTTGCAGGGTCTTAAGTCCCATATTCCCCTTGGTGCCTCAGCTTGTCCATCCAGAGAAATCAATGGGAGAGGAAAATGTGCAACAAACACAACAGAGGCATTTCAGAGGTGAGGAGAGAAGGCTTACTCATGAGCTGGGGCAGTCCAGCATTAAATAGAAAGTTCTGCAACAGAATATCTTGCTCACAGAACAGGGGTGTTAAAGAGAGGTGCAGTAAATAAATATGTGGGGTGGAAAACCTAATTAGGAAGGATACTTGGTAAATAAATATATGTGTGGTGGGAAACTTGATAAGGAAGGTCACTTGGTAAGTTACTAAGCGGCTTGGCTAATAAGTTCTCCCTCATCAAGAGGAGATCCTGCTACCACATCAAAACATGCACTGTCCTGAACGAAGAACTGGGTTCTCTCTGTTGTCTGTTGTTTCCTGTTTATTTCCTTTTCCTTCATGTGGAAATTTGCCTTCCTTCCACAGTTAGAACTTCCTGAGGGCTGTGAACTTGAGTCAGAGCAAAAACTGCTGCAAAGAGCACAGTGTTTCCAGCAGAAAAAACACCAGCACATTTTGTGCAATCACATATCTTAAAGGACAGATTAAATTTGCTGTTAAAGCTCTGAAAAATCCGTCTCTGACTGAAAGAAGAGAACCACCTTTGACGTGCCAAAATTGCAGAAGAACTACAGTGACAAATATGATAAACAGTCCTTTTGTTTTGTTTTGTTTTTTGTTTTGTTTGGTCCCATAATTGAATTAATATATCCTTTCCCACTCTCCTTTGACCACCTCTGCTTCAGCATCGAGTCCTAGTAAAGATTTAAAGTGTAACAGCATCCAAAATAAAGAGAAAGTCTGGGGTAGAAAGAGGAAGATAAAAGGCAGGTGTGGCTTGACAAGTGATGAGGAAAGAGGCTTTGAGGATACAGAGACTGGGGACAGCTTGGCTGACACCATATCCCTGAGAAACAAGGGAAATGCCAGGCAGGGAGCAGCATTGCTGAGCCACTGGAGCGCTCAGGGGTGAGCAGCAGGCATGCTGGCATTTCAGAACAGGCAGGCTGAAGTCATGAGAATGTGAAACACCATCTGAGAGCAGGCATTCTACACCAAATGCAAGGAAATCTCCATGGAATCAGCTCGGAGGCATGGCAGGAGCATGACCAGCAGGGCTGGCCCGAGTTCAAAAGGCTCAGCCCTGCATCACAAAAAGTCTCCAAGTGTTGTCTCACAAGTCAGTGTTCATCAGCACTCCAGAATTCCCACCCACCCCTTCAATCCTGAAGCACCTACCGAGGTCACAAGAGCCCTGCATCCATGAGACCCTTGGGAAGAGCTAGCTTGACAGACAAAACCAAAGGCTGCTTGCTGCAGGTGGTGCTGCAAATCAGGGCTGGACCCTACAGGTTCACAGTGATCCTTTAATACTAACTCAGAGTTCTCTCACTGTTGGACAGGAAGGAGAGTTGTTATTTCTTTCTGTTACCTGAATGTTATCACTGGGGAGCCTTCACAAAACAGCTGAAGTAAATCAACTGAGCCAGAAAAGTGGGCCCAGGGAACATCAGGACCACAGCAAAGCACTGAGTGCCTTACAGTCCCCACTATAAAGAAAGGTGATTAAAACATTATCTAAATGAGAGGCAAAGCAAGTTCTTTGGGACAGCTCAACGGCAAACAAGGCTTTATGAGCAGGTGGCATGGTATCTGATAAGACAAGGGAACATGTCAGTATGCAAGGCTAGATCTTCATAATCCATCCTAACAGGGCTGGAATGCCCTTTCCCAAGCCATGGATCTCCATTCCTTCCAAATAGCAAATTCTTGCATTACTAACACTTTTAGAATAAGCTTCACAGCACAGTGTTTTTCTCCTAAAATGCTGGGCACTAATATAAAAATGCCACATCACAAATTCAGCTCCTCCTGAAAAAGCAGTAACTTGACATAGGAGAGCCCCACAATTTCAAAGAAATGCTTGAGACGGGCTGGCTGAAAATTTCAAAGCAACTCTTTCTCAGGAGAAATAATTAAATAAACCTTCAAATACTCTTTTTCATTCTCAGGCTGTAGGAAACTTTAAAAAGTGAGAGAGTGGAAAGGAACATTGAATTCACCTCCAGCAAAAGCAGCCATTGGTGGTTTCTGGGAATATCTATTTAACCAACTCTTGCCCCTGAAGCTGTAAAAAGCTTTCAGAGTATGGAGCCATAACCAGAGACTAAAAAAAGATATTTTCCACTCAACACCAATGCTCAAAGCTTTATCTAGACTAATATAGCCTTTGATTTTCAAATATGCTTTTGTACAAACAAGTCCTGCTAACTCATTGGGAAAAGTATGACATAGCACATTCATTTCATTGGATGTCCAATCCTCATCACTCAGCCAAAGCTGCTCTGGTGCAAGACCCTGGGCATTCAGTCCTCCCTGGTGCTTCCTGTCCCAAAGGAGAATCTTTTCTTGGGTACAGTGCTCTTAATTCCTGATAATCAAAAGGATTTTTAAAAAATCACTCTGAAGAAAAGTAAAAAACACACAAAGAAAAAAGATAATAAAAGTGGATTTGAATATGGAAGAGATGAGATGAATTACATACAGAACCTGAAGTAGTTACCCTACAAATTGTTGCTTCATGAACTGTCATTGCTGCTGATGTTTTGCTTCTGAGCAAAAATGAAGTGATGTCAGTAGAACAGTTCAGCACTGATTTTAAAGACAAATAAAACCACATGGTCAGATTCAGGCACAACTGGAGACATTTTCTATTTTTTGGATGTGGGCCTGGGTACCAGACTGTGGTAAATATTTCCAGAGGGATAAAACTCAATAACTGAACTGAAATATCAAGCAAACAAGGGACCACAGTGTATAGATCCAAACCTTTTCTGGGCACCTCCTACAGGGAGGATCAGCCATCCATGTAGACAGAGTGCAGGGGTGGGAGGATTGGGATCGACCCCCAAGCAGGAAGATTGTCAATATTCTGAGAAGCCAGCACAGGATCTGTCCTTTCTCTGCTCAACCTGCTGTGTGCCCTAGGCCTGTTAGTGCATGGGCACTAAAGTCTCTGCACAGCTTTTTGGGACAAGGAGAAGACAAACTCTACAACACTGCAGGAAATTGCTGGTTGCACAGTAGGCAGCCTTCTGTAAGCACTCTGAGAGACAGGTTCTTCCCTGCAGGGTTGCACACATGGGATTTAGTCACTTTTGGTCATTTTTGTCGCTTTGTTTGTCATTCAAACATACAGTGCTTTGAAATCAAGGAAGGAACTTTCTCAGATATCTTATTGCTCAGACTCGAACTCCAGGCTCACTACTGAGGGGAGCTTCACAGCATAAGTTATAAACAAAGTTAGAGCAGGTGTTTGAAGATTCATCCCCTTCCTGCCTTAATGACCCCAAATCTCTTACCCTACACAATGACATCACAGTTATCCCAACTGGCCTTTTTTTCTGTTAAAAAATATTTTCCTTTTCCTCAGCCATGCTGGAGGCTGCCATTGGCATGATTCACCTATTCTCAGCTCATCCTAGCACTAGCAGCGCTGTTTTTCCTGAGACTGGGAGTGGAGAGGGATCTATCTGTGCACAACTATCAGCAGACACAGTCTCTCAGCTAGAAAAGAGCTCTAAAACCCAAAATGTTCTGTTCTTCTTCAGCAGAAAGGGGAAAAACAGAAAAACCATCTATTTATGGCTTCCAACTGAAAAGGTCAATGAAAATAATCCCATTTGCTTTCATGGATTTTGGAGGAGATCCACAGATCTTTATTTTTAGGTATGAAAGGATCTATTGCTGGCTGCTTAAAATACACCATGAGTGACTCCTCATCCATGGCACAATGCTCCTCCCTTGACTCTGTTGTTCTTTGACAATCAAAGGTCCTTTTAAAGTTTTTTTTCCAGAACACTGTTTTTTTCCCCACCACACACTAAATACTTCATTCAGAGGGGTTTTCTGGAACAATGTTTCTTCCCCTTCTCTGAGGAAAAAAGCTTCAGTGTCCCTCCTGAGAGGCCTCTCTTGTGTGCTGAGCAGCTGAGCCTTTACCCTGTCCTCTGGCCGCATTTCTGAGTGTCACACTGTTATAGAATCATGGAATCCTCAAGGCTGGAAAAGACCTCCAAGATCATCATGTCCAGCCTTAACCACAGCCGTGTACAGCAGCTGTAATGCACTCTGCAAACCACAATAATAATAATAATAACAATAATAAAATGTGCTGCCTTGCTCAAATTGCTGTCACAGACAGGAATCTCCTTAGATTTCCGGGCTGGATCAAACCCACCAGGTCAATTGCACCCCTAACAAACGAGGCCCTGTTTTCTTCTCATTAACTGTTCCAGGAATTTGTTTTGTATTGCAAACAACACAGACAACCAATTTCATCCAAAAATCTCTTCCCGTATAGAAGAATGTACTTTTCCATTCCAGTGTAAATAAGGTGCTGCTGTGGGAAGTGACCCAAGGCTTTAAATCTAATCCATATTCTGCCCACTGGGGCTATCTGGCCAAATAGAAATTAGACACCCTGGGACATGAACCCTCAGGGCATCTCAGTAACAACTGAAAGGATTTAAAGATTTGTCATAATTATGGTGGATAGTAAATATCTGAGCAGAGTGGCAGATTTCTGTGGGATAGGGAGCAACCCCATTGGGAGTTGCCCATGATTATGTGCTCTTATTCTTTCCCCTTTTCAGTCTGAGCTTGTATGTGCACCAAGAATTTTTATGAATTAAATACCCTGTTTTGATTAAAACTTCACCAAAACAGAAAGCACATCTTATTCTAAAGTAATTTATTCCATTCTGGTGAAAAGAGATAAACCAAATATTAAAAAATCATACTTACTATAACAAATATGACACAGGGCCCCAGGATCTTATGACTGGAATAAAAATATCTTCAAGCATCCTTCCAACTAAATTGTACTGTTTATGCTGTTAGCAGAGACAAGGGTTTAATTTCCATGCTGCTCAGAGTCTGTGGATCAGCCTTATTTCCAACAGTGGCTATCATTCTTAAGGAAATCTTTCTTTCTTGTACTGCCAAGCTGAAGTCAAACCAGCCTTCCAGCACCCCAGTATGTAAAAAAAAGTGTATTTATTCTCCTATACACTTTCTGTCAGACTGCATTCCTACTGCCTGAGAAAACAGTGCACAAGCTCAATCAAAGATAACCCCAAAATACTTTCATAATGAACACTTAAAAATCTTTTACACTGGCAACTGGACTGAAGAATTCCCTCACAATGAGAGTATCAACTCCTTTTCTTATTAAAGAAGTTCTGAGCTCTAATCAGCATTTCTTTGAGTTTTGAGTCATGTTTTCTCCTGTTGGAAGGATCAGAGATGCAATTACGAGTGAGCAATTCTTGACAGCTTTCAGGGATCTCAGCTACAAGTCAAGGGAGAGAATTGAGTCTGCTCTGAAAGGTGACAGGACAGCTGGATGTTACACAGAAAAAAATAAAAGGGATCTGCTCTGATTAAATGAGGACATCTGGTCGGCTTCCTGTGGGAAATAATTCTAATTTTAATACCAATAAAAGCAATCCAATATACTAGAAGGCAGACCCTTTAAAGAGCCAGATACTGAGTGTTGAAGGCTGGGGACAGCCCAAAAGGAGATCAACAGCAAAAGTCTCTGTCAATGCCAGGAGCAAGGCAAGATCCCAGCAACCTCCTGCCTGCAGGTTTGACTTTTTAATGATGTCCAGATCTATTTCATTTTACATGTGCTGCACTTACAGCACTGAGAGGCTGCCAAGGTCCCACTGGTGGACATTTGAGGAGAAAACAGCAATTCCATAGGGACTGATACTGCAACATTTCCCTTAAATGGATGGTGTTGATGGTGTTGCTTCTTTATAATATGGATGGCCCTGGCCTCCTACTTCCTGCTCCCACTGGACTCAGTGAGACTTGGAACTTCATCCATAAATAGATTACACCTCAATTATATTATTTATATTTATGCCAGAACCCCTTAGAATGAAGGGAGAATAAGAGAAGATTGGCTGTAATTGCCTGCTATTTGCATTGTTAATTATTATTGAGTGGCTGAAGTCCACAAAAAGAGAAGTCATGGGAAAACAAGCAAAAGAAAAATCAACAGGAAAATTAGTCAAGAGGAAGAGATGCTCTTTCTAGCACATAGACTCGATAACAAGGGAGCCATCTCAGACTGCCTGTGGGTGCCCTGCCAGTACTCAGAGCAAAAATAGGATTCATAACACCAACATCTGACTTCCAAGACTCAAGGCTGCAAAGGCTTCTGCAGAAATAAAAATAAATATTAGCAAAAACAGACGGGAAAACAAAGGAGTCTCAAGGACATTGAAAAACTCCTGAGGTCTGGGAGAAAAAAAAAATACTTATTTTGAAGAGGAACTTTCTGGATTGTTGACGAGCTGCAGAATTATCACCACTTACTAGCACCAGATATACCCAGACAGAAGAGAGAGGTGATCTCTCCTTCCAAAATAGAAGCATGGGCACATGCAGATGAACTGATGGGAAAGGACTGTCTGAGCCTGCTTCATCTGCAGACATCCTGTGCCTGCTGCCAGGATCAGTCCAGCTAAATATCCTTACAAAATAAAACAAAACAAAACACCTCCACCACCCCATAAACAAACAAATAAAACCCAAACCAATAAGGTCCTTCCTGGAGCTATGCTTTTATGACACTGTGGTGGCCATCAGGGACACTGGGTCTTCACTCAGAAACATGAAAATTCTCAGAAGCACGGAGCCACTGATTGAAAAATCAAAACCATAAAGGGAATGGAAGCAGGAAAATCTCCACAGAACCCCTACATAAGCATAGCAAAGCAGCACAACAGGTCTCGTGTTTTGTTTAATGCTCTCATCCATCACCCAACTCTTCAGCACTCTCCAAATCCCAAGTGTCCTGCTCAGGAACACAGATCCTATCCCTGCTTGGCCAGTCCAAGTGACCCACAGAGGGCAGGACCTCCAGGTAACAAAGGGAGGGCCTTAGAACATCTGTGGGGTAGGAAAAAAAAAGAGTAAATAAGTTTTCTAAAGGTAGTAATTCCCTAGGAAATCTTTTAAATTTGTGTTCCCCCAGAGAGCTTTGAAGGCAAATAATGCCAAGCCACATCCTCTGGCAAGCTACCAGCTCATTAGGTAAATAATTTTCCCTCAAAATGCCTTAGCACAAATTTATTGCTGGTGATGGCAAGGATGAGAGTTTGCACTCACTGAGCTGGAGCAGGAATCTTTGGTTTCTTTCAGGTGGTGACATTCATCTGCATAAAACAAAGTATCTTGATATTATGCACTGGGATTAGAGGACTATCGCCATGATCTAAAGACAAAGCTGGGTAATTTTATATTTCATGTCCTTCCCAGGAGCCCTCAGAGACTCAGGAGATGGAAAACCAATACAGAAGATACTTTGTGCCTAACAAAGAGAAGAGGAAAACAGCCCCCCAGAGCACACTGAACTCCTGATAAGAGGCAATAAATGGAGAAGGAACTTGGGGGACAGGCAGGGACTTTGAAGAGAGAGGCTACAAAAGAAACACATCTCCAGTAAAAAGGGTATCAAACTCAAAGTGATTGTGAGAAGCAGGAAAGGCTGAAAAACTTGCTGAATCTCATTAGTAATGGGATCTGAAGGATGAGTTGCCAAGTCCTGTCAAAGTGCTTAGGAAATATGGCCTTGCTCTTTATTCACATTCCTGTCAGATGAAAAGGGACACCAACACCTGAGTAACACGAACAGGCTGAACAAGCTGCATCCCCCTCTCCAACAAACTTGATCTGAAAGAACAGTCAAAAATTAGGGAGGGCTCATATTTGTAACCAGAGTACTCAGAGTATTTCACCACAGATGGACTTGAAAAGACAGCAAATACTCCTGAGATAGATCCTCCTTCTTCAGCTACAGAGGATAAGATGCTTTCTGAGGCCTTCACCTCCTTTTCCTTTCATGATTAATTCCTCTCATTTCATCATCCCACAGACCTCTGTAAGTCTGTCAGATACTGCTTCAGGTGACACAGGCTGGAACAACAATAACAATCAACTGCTGGAAACCTCAGGCATCCTTTTTGGGAGCCACTGTCCTGGGACAACCAAGTCATATTTCTCCTCTTTATATGGTAAAATCCTGGCTTGATCCAAAATTTTCAGTATAATGACTTGCAGCCATAATCTGGGCCAACAGACTCAGGTGCCCATGGCTCCAGCTGGGAAATGGTTTCTTATCATACTCAGTATTTGGTATGGTGATTTTTACTGTTTTCTTTCCTGAATTAGGATAAAAATCCAAATATTTCAAACTAAAGGGTTTTTTTTTACAATTAATTAGTTAGAGCAAAGTGGCTTCAAGCAAGAAAAAAAAAGAAAAAGCACAATGAGAAATGCTCAGAACTGTTGAATCACAGTACAGGCCATCTTAAAGCTTTTAACTGACAATGCAGTTGAATTTTTTCCAAAGCTAAGTTTTCTGTAAACATTTGAGGTTTTTAAACCAACATTTTTCATAAATAAAGACAGAGATCAGCAACTGTTTTCTAAAGTGTAAATCTGCCCTGGTAAACATGGAAGGACTACAAAGTGCTTATATTTAGGAATTGTCATGACAGGTGCAGGCAAAATATTTCAGAACAGAGTGAGAATGAGAAAGAAGCAGAAATTTACATATTTATTTGTCAAAAGCAAGTAAAGCATTGTTATTCATACTGCATCTTATACAAATGTGGTGTTTTGTTGTTGGGGTTTTTTTTCTGACTGGAATTTTACTTTGAAAGCTTCTTTTTAAAGGTCCCACCAAGTAGAAAGTCTACAAAAATGATTTTTCCATATTGTTTTGGACACAAAATCACCTGAATTTGAAATCATTGCCCACTCAGGTTCAACATACTCGTGGAGTCCTGGGAGCCATCTCCCATTTGGAAAAGTGTGGAGTGGGAAGGAAGAAAAAATCACTCCACACTGAAAATGACAAGTCACACATGAAGGGCTTGAAGGAAAAGTTACTTCTTTTCTAGTTCTTCTAATTACTTCTGTATAATGTGTTCTGCTTAAAAGTATGGTCTCAAAAGGATTTTGCCTTTATTTTTTAAATTGAAATCATATTAAATGAAAAGACAGATTTGACAAAGGCAGTGGAGAGTGCTCCTTTGCTTAACAGGCTGTGGCAAGCCTTCAAATTCTGGTCAGAACTACAGCAATCCCTTATGCTGTCAAGTACAACTCCTCTCTGAAAGAATGTTCTGCAAATTTTATGAGAGAAAATCAAAGCCAATTCTTGTAACATCCATTAGAGCTCCTCTCAGTCTGTCTGGGTGAGATCTGGAGGAGTGCAAGTTTCCCAGTAATTTCTCCATGCTGGTAAATAGCAGTTTACTGCTGTTCCCACCTTTAGAACTGAAAAATCACACTTGGCATCTTTAAATCATTAACCTCTGCAAAACTTTCCTGCTCCATAATTTAGCAGAGACAACCACCAAAAATACATGTCGGACACTGTAACGAGAACTCAGTTGATGCTACACCTAAAATCACACAGTGAAACATTGCTGCAGAGCTCTGTGTACCTTGCTTAGTAAAATATGCAAGGAAAATTGACCTTTACAATATTCTGCATTTATAAACATTCCAGGATTAGGGTGTCTGCAAATCAGAGCCAGAGGTGCAGCTCAGTGCTGCTGCAGAAGTGGTATGATGATCAGGAATTGCAATGATTGGAGAAGTGAAATGCTTCCATGAAGAGAAAGGGGCTCTCCTATCCTCTCCTAAGCAGCTGCTAGGGCTTAACTCCAGGTCTGCTGGGTATAAGTAAAAGCTGTAATAGTCCTGTGTTTGAGGGCTCCTGGAAGCTCCCAGTTTAGGAAGCCCTGGGAGACACATCTGGAGAGCCGTGTCCAGCTCTGGGATCACCAGCGCAGGAGGGACAGGGAGCTCCTGGAGCAGGGCCAGCAGAGGCTGCAGAGATGATTTAGGGCCTGGAGCATCTGTGCCAGGGAAAGGCTGAGGGAGCTGGGGCTGTCCAGGCTGGAGAGGAGCCCCAGCTGAGAGGGGCCCTCAGCCCTGGGTGTCCCTGTGTGCAGGGAGGGCTCCGAGCAGGGCCCAGGCTCTGCTCCGGGGCCCAGCAATGGCACCAGAGCCAGGGCAGGGACTGAGCCCAGGGGGTTCCACCTGCACATGAGGCACAACTTCTTCCCTGGGCAGGGCTGAACAGAGACCAGAGAGGGTGTGGAGTCTCCTCACTGGGGATATTCCAGAAGCATCTGGACACAATCCTGTGCTCTGTGCTCTGGGAGGGCCCTGCTGGAGCAGGGAGGTGGCACCAGTGACCCTCTGAGGTCCCTTCCAGCCTGACCCATCCTGGGATTCTGTGAAGCTGCCCAAACTGAGTATCTACACACACATGCAACTTGTTTAGCAAGGAAAACCAGAAGCCTTTATTTTTGACTCCTCAGTCTCTGTCAAAGAAAAAGAAAGAAACAAACAAACCAAAACCAAAACCAAACAAAACCTAGACAAAAGAAAAAGACCAAATAAACCCAAAGAAAAGAAAAATATTGTGGCTATACATATACAAATAGTCTACTACAGTGCAGTGCCCTTTATATCCATTCATGGAACATTTTTTTTTAACTCAGTTTGCTGCAGAATCCTATTTCATCTACTTGATGTCTTGCATCAAAACAGAACCAGGCTAACATGGGGCAGATGGAGGAGGAAGAGCACCTAGCAATGCTGATCACATTCACATACGTGTTTTAGCACCTGGAGAAATTTTTCAATTATTTTTGGGGCAAGTTTCTCAAGTTGTAGGTGTTGCCTGATTTCCTTGTCTTCTCACAGGCAGAGACCTTATGTAGAAGCCCTGAAGATAAGAGGACTAATGTGTGTGTCTCAAAAATGGATAAGTGGATAGCTGTGGAGCCAAGCAAGGATTGTTTGTAATGTGCTGTGACACAGAACTTCTCTCCTCTCCTCTCCTCTCCTCTCCTCTCCTCTCCTCTCCTCTCCTCTCCTCTCCTCTCCTCTCCTCTCCTCTCCTCTCCTCTCCTCTCCTCTCCTCTCCTCTCCTCTCTCCTCTCTCCTCTTCCCTCCCTCCCTCTGTCCCTCCCCGCTATTTCCCTCCATCTCTCCCTCTATTCCTCTGTCTCCCTCCCTTCCCTTATCCCTCCCTCCCTGCTCTTTCCTCTCTCTGCCTCCTTCTCTCCCTCCCTCTTCCCTCTCCCGTCCCTATCTCCCGGCACCGGGAGATGGCGCCGGCTGCCCGCGGTACCGCCGGGTCCCGCTACTCCCAGGGGCTCCCGGCCCGCGGCATCCCCGAGCCCAGGGCAGGGAACGGCGGTGCTGGAATCACCACATCCCTGGCACATCCCTGGCACATTCCTGGTACCGCCCTGGCACCGCCCTGGCACAGCCCGGCCCGGTGCGGGATCCGGGACACCGGCGGATCCCCCCGGGATTTCGGGACCCGCCGGGCGAAGGCACCGGGAGCGGGGCTGTGTTCCAAGATGTGCACCTCGCGTTTCTGCAGAAATTCTCTCATGCCAGCCTTAGCCTGCTCCCAGCGCAGAATTTCCCCACGCTGCTCCTTGAGCCCTAGCCCCCCCATGGGGGAAATGCGTATTTCCCCGCTCAATCCCCATCTGCCACCTTCCTCCCTTTTCCCGCAGAGGGTCTGACCCCGCCCCTCCTCCTCCCCGCACCCCAGCCGTGCGCGACCCCCGATCCCGCTGTGGTTTAAGCTGTGCATTTCTGCCTGGCCAGCCACGCTCCGAGCCCTCAGGCCACCTTGTGCATCTGTCATCCTCTCCTAATCCTGCCCGAGCCGCCCAGGCTGGCTCCAGGCAGCCGCAGCTCCGGCATCTGCCTCTCGGCACAGGGATGCCCCGCACCCTCGCTGCACAGAGCAGCAGAGGGGCCAAAAGCACCGGCTGGCTGCCTTGCCCTTTTGGGGGAACACACACTGCTCTCCAGCCTGGTCCTCTGTCTCTGTGCATGGCGGTGTGTGCATCACCCCCTGGGAGAGGGGCCCAGACCAGCACAGCTGGGTGGCCCTGCAGGTCCCCCTGAAGTCACTCCCCACCTTTCTCCCTATAATCTGACAACCTTTTTTAGCCTTGTCTTTCTTGCCCATGCTGTGAAAAAGGAGGGGACTGCAATCCACAATGCCCAGCAGGTTTGTTTCAAGCTATGAGGAAAATGAAATGCTTGGACTTCACTGTTGCTGAATTCAGGGAGTCACTTTCAGCCATAGAATCATCTCAGAATTGTGGACTGGTTTGGATGGGAAGAGACCTTAAGGATCAACTTGTTGCAACCTCCCAGGCATGGGCAGGGAGACCTTCCACTAGGCTGCAATCCCCTTCAGATCCCTTTGATGGGGACCACTCCTGTGACCAAGACAGACAGTGGCAGGTCTTAATCAGCCTCCGTTTCCTGTTTCCATCTAAAATCATCAGAGTTCCCCTCAGACTGGTGCCATGTCTCAGCAAAGAGACAGCATCAGCTCCCTGATGAAAGTCGATTTGTAATTCAGCCATCTCTGGTCCACAGGACAAACTCCAAGCAGTTCCAGGGAAAGATCCTATTTACATCTTTTCCCATGGATAACATCCGTGCTGAGTTGAAGAAAGGAGGAAAAATTGTGGATTTAATGGTTTGGATTGGAAGGAACATTAAAGATCGTCCAGTTTCCACCCCCTGCCATGGGCAGGGACACCTTCCACTAGCCCAGGTTGCTCAGAGCCCCATCCAGCCTGGCCTGGAACACAACCAGGGATGGGGCAGCCACAGCTTCTCTGAGAAATCTGAGCCAGGGCCTCACCACCCTCACAGGGAACAATTCCTTCCCAATATCCAATCTAACCCTGCTCTGTGTCAGTGTGAAGCCATTGCCCCTTGTCCTGTCACTCCAGGCCCTTGTCAAGAGCCTGTGGCTCCCTGCAGGCACTGGAAGGAATAATGAGTTCACCCCAAAGCCTTCTCCTCTCCAGGTGAACAATCCCAATTCCCTCAGCCTTTCCTCCCAGCAGAGCTGCTCCATCCCTCTGATCCCTTGGTGTCCCTGCTCTGGCTCCAGGAGCTCCTTGTCCTTGCTGTGCTGGAATCCCAGGCTGGAGGAGCTCGGCGGGGCAGGGGGCTCAGCAGAGAAGATCTCTGAAGGGGCCACAAGGGGAAAGAACATATCTTAGTAAATAATAAGGTACAATAATATCTTAAAGGGTTCTTAAGACATCTTTCACTTTTCATTTAACATTAAATATTAATGTACCTGATTTGTTTTCAAATCATTCCAGCTGCACTACTGCTTTTTGGTACCAACATTGAATGAATTTTATTTTTTTACAGTCATCAGAATGTACCCAGCTGAGAGGAGATGAGGCAGCCAGGCTGCATCCCTGAACCAGAGCAAATCCAAGGTCAGAGCCACGAAGGTGCCACAGGTCTGCAGCAGGAAAGCTGGCTGGGGTTTCCACAGCGCACAGACTGTGCATGTGGGAGCAAAGCACACCATAAACTCAGAGAGGTCACATATGCCTGCATCCCCATGGGCAGTGCTCTACTGAGGCAAGGTTTGAAAATCAACCCCAAAAACCAGCACATGCTCACCACTCACTCCTTGGGATGGTGTCAAAACCACAGTAGGGTGGGTCAAGCCATAGGGGTTGAGGGCTGATTGTTTAAAGAATGTAATAATGTTAGAATGTCTCTTCATTCTAATGTGGAGGTCTAAGATTTCATGGCAAGATATGCATCGTTCTCAAAGGGTTTCCTTCCTCCATGCAAGCACTGTCAGGCAATCAGTACTGTACAGGGATAAAAAAATATCCCCAGATTAGTTTCCTGCTTGTGCCTTAGCACAACAAACCATACACATGCAGTAAAAGAGATTGTTTCAATAGGTTCAGGAAGAATATTTAAAAATAAATCTTTAAAGATATCAGGGCAAAGCAAATCTGTTCTCAGCATTCTCAGCATTCTCATAATTTACAGATACATGGGTTCTCATCATTCCTCTCTCTGTTTTGTTGGTTTTTTTTAATTTAATTCAAGCAGCATGTATCACCCTATTTTAAAAACAACCCATTAAAAAATGAAGTTATATTTGTATCAATTCAACCTACTTTTCAGATATTTTGGCAGAGGCTCTGGGCTTAATGCAGACTGCTGCAGAAGGATTTTTTTTTTTACAGAAAGAAATCTGCTCATGATAGTTTACAACAAAGGAGATAGGTCAGACTAGTCTGACCAACTGCCCCTTTAATCAAATATAAGCTCAGTTTAGGGAATTTTTTAAAATTAATTTATCCTGATCCCTAAGACAACTTGGCCCAAGAAATAGGATGCAATATCCTTTCTACAACACTCCTTATCGTTAAATGGAATTGTAAATAACAACCTGGTTTATCAATATTACTCATGTTAAACTCCTTCAACAATTTTCTATCTCCTATTAAAAATAATTTTAAAAATAGTTTTATTTCTTTTTAACACCATTCTCCTAGTTTTGTGCTTTGTTTTATTCTCCAAGTTGGAGCTTCTTACAAATAGTATTGTCCAGTCTCTGCTCTGAGAACTATTCCTGCATTTTCCCTGCATTCATTTTTATTGAGGAAACAGTGAGGAAACATGGATCACAGACTTTTCAACAACTGGGAGCTGGAGGAGACAGGAGCAGGAGAGTGGCTGAAACTGGAGAGGGGAAGAAGATTATTGCAGATAAAATGATATAAAAACAGGAAAGAATTTGGCTGAACTGCAGATGTGTGGTCAATGGTTGGACTCAATAACCTTGTGGGCCTTTTCTGACCTTAACGATTCTCTGAAAGACTGAAAAGCAAGATTAAAAGGCAAAGAACAACATGGAGGAAGAGGAAGACAGGCATTTTTAGCCTTTCACAGAATCACAGAAGTTTATTCCTTCAGTACTGAAGCTCTTAGTTAAAAGCTCTTCCATCTACTGGTGCAGATGAGGACATCCAAAAGAAAAGATGGGGATTGTTTCTGGAAGAGAAAGAGAGCAATTGCTCAGTTAAAACAGACACATCACACCAAATCTGGAAAAGCTGTTTAATTTTTAGTATTATGTATGGAAAAAAAAAGGAAAAAAGGCCTATGTGAGCACTCATCTCTATTCCAATATTGTCTGGGTTTGTGTGCTAATGCTGGATCCTGCTAAAACCTGCCTAAGGTGCTCAGATAGAGTTTGAATCCCTGGCACCAGCCAGAGCTCCAGCCTCTCAGGACTCAGCGCTCAAAGCCACTCTCACCCAGGCAGTTTTTGAGTGAGAATTAGAATTGTATATTAGATATGCAGAAAAACATCAGTGCAGAAGTTATCCCAGAAAAGTCTGGAGAAAGAAAACAATAGTAACTTCCAGAAATGTGGGCCTGCCCCTAAAGATACCACTTTCAATGAGGAAAAATAAAAAGCTTGAGGAAAACATATTTCCCATGAAGTTTATCATAGCACTGAATGAAGATGCAGACTCCTACCTTACACTGACAGTGGCTTTCTCATTGTCCTCTTACAACTATTTTATGTTTAGCTGCACTCACATTCTAATTTGCTGCTAAAGATAATAGTGATTAAGTAAATAAATAGGTTTAGATTGGATATCAGGAAGAAATTGTTCCCTGTGAGGGCGCTGAGGCCCTAGCACAGGTTTCCCAGAGAAGCTGTGGCTGCCCCATCCCTGGAAGTGTTCCAGGCCAGGTTGGATGTGGCTCTTAGCAACCTGGGGTAGTGGAAGGTGTCCCTGCCCATGGCAGGGGATGGAACTGAATGATTTTTGAGGTGTCTTCCAACACAGGACATTCTATGATTCATTAAATCTCTTTTGCATGTTTTTTCTTCCTCAGAAGGACACAATTCCTGACAATCTCCATACATATCTACAGGATCAGGACAAAAAATGGCAAAGCCTTCACCTGAAATGACAAGACTGAGCAAATCTGACTTTATTGCTCTGAAAACTGCACATGCTGGCTCAATCTCAAGATATGCACTATTAATATGCATTATTAATCTTAGTTGAGATTCAACTCTTGCCGAGAATAAAAATACCAAAAAATTGGCCAAACATGGATGTAAGCATATCAGCTTTGATACTGGGTGCTGGATTTTCCTAGAAATTAATCCTCCATTAAAGCAACAGATGGCCCTGTGTTGTCCAGGGGCTCAGAGCACACATGAGGGGCTGGGTGACTGATGGACTTATGAATGACTGGGTCTGCATAAACCTTAAGTTGGATTAGTATAAGCTCGTGCATGTCAGAAATGGTTTGCAGTATTGACATTTCATGTCAGCTTTGTGAGTCCAGACTGGTTTCAGCCCCACACAAGGCTGTGTCACGTGGAGGGGACAGCGTAGGAATATGCAGGAATAAACACATCCTGGCAGCTTTACTGACTGCCTGGATGCTCTCAGCCAGCAACAAATGAAGTCCCTGCTGATTCATCCTTTAAATCAGTGACAGCTACTTAATTAACAGGACCACAGCCAAGCTGCTTAGGACTAGCACTGACCCTTCTTAAGGAAAGGAAAGTTGTACAGCACATTTTGAAGGTCACGTCCCAGTAAGCCCATGGCTCAGATTTTGGGTGAGCCAGGTGAGGAATGGTAGCAGAGAGAAGCACAAGGTTGTGCCTGCACTTACAGAGCTGGGCAGGACCATCTGAGCACAGGGGACAGCCCTCTCCTACCTGACTCCATGAGGCACACAGATATTCCTTGGATAGTGCTGTGACCTTCCAAGGACTCCCACAACCAAAGCGTTGGCTGTTAGTCAAATGTTTTCACAGTCCAAAGAGCATTTACAGGAATTATAAAGGGTTAGTAACATGCTCTCCAAAGTCCATGACAGCCTCTGCTACAGACAATTAAACTCTCCTCCCTTGAACACCTTTGAACAGTTTTCACCTAAACCGTTCTAAAATGATAGGTGCAAAACTTGCCAGCTGCATTAAACTCATGATTAAGGTACAAGTTCTTCAGGCTCCAAAAACACCTCATTGGGGCTGAAAAGCCATCCAGTCCTGGGGTAGCATCACAGCAAGGACAGGGAGCCAGAGCAGGGACACCAAGGGATCAGAGGGATGGAGCAGCATTACTGGGAGGAAAGGCTGAGGGAATTGGGATTGTTCACCTGGAGAGGAGAAGGTTTTGGGGTGAACTCATTGTCCCTTGCAGTGCCTGCAGGGAGCCACAGGAAAGATGGAGAGAGACTTTTGACAAGGGCCTGGAGTGACAGGACAAGGAGGAATGGCTTCACACAGACATAGAGCAGGGTTAGATTGGATATTGGGAAGGAATTGTTCCCTGTGAGGGTGGTGAGGCCCTGGCACAGGTTTCCCAGAGAAGCTGTGGCTGCTCCATCCCTGGCAGGGTCCAAGGCCAGGTTGGATGGGGCTCTGAGCAACCTGGGACAGTGAAAGGTGTCCCTGCCCATGGCAGGGGCTTGGAACTGGATGATCTTCAAGGTCCCTTTCCAACCCAGGCTATTCTGTGATTCTAAACCTCACCTCATCTTCTAAAAAGCACCCATATTCATGTGAAAGGTGTATACAGGCCAATAAAGTGCATAAAAATCCCCTACCACTTGCAAAACTCTTCACAGTCCATTTCAGAATCAGCTGTTAGAGGATGGATGGGGTCAGTAAACACAGGGAAGAGGCCAGAGTGGCACAATTATGTTTGCCAGCAACGTGGTTCTGCATGCAGCCAACCACTTGTCAAGATCAGTAAAAGGGGCAAAAGGAGACATTGTCTTGTTAAATTTACAGCTATGGGTAGAATGGAAGCAATTTGCTTCCAGACATTTTGATTCAGTCTTTTTTAAAAGCCTAATGTTTAAATATTCCTGCTTAGTATGGCTTTGAGAAAAGCTCTGATGATGGTAATAATAAAAAGAAAGAAACTGTAATAATCTTGAATGCACCAGTGTTTGGCTGTTCCTGTACTTCATGAAGAAAAGCACAGAGCTAACCTCAGCTTTATTTCCACAAGCACAAATGTCCCCAGCCTTACTTCCTACTTGTTCACCCTGTTGTAGGGTAAACAGGGAGAAGTGAGGGAGAAGAGTATCTTTCCCACTAAGTTCTTTGCCATAAAAAACAGTATCACACTTTCTTCCACAGCTGGAAAAGCAAAAAACTTGCCAGTATTATCTGCAACTCCCACAACTCTACATCATATTCCTCTCCAAGAGCAGAAGCCATATTTGTTCATTTCCCCCATAACTCTGTAAAACTCCATAAAATATTGGCCACAGGCACACACGGAGCACTCCAGCACTGCCAGTGTCACTCAGAGCTCCTTGGCACCACACGGGCTCCTGCTGTGGGCGACTTGCAATGGGCCTTTCACCTCCCTGGAATCTGGGGGGAAAGAACACAGAGAACAGTTTTTTATTTGCCATTAAAAGGGGGGGAAGTGTATGCTGCCACTTTATTAGAGACAAAGGATACAAGCACACTGATCCCATCTAAACTGTGATAGAAGACTAATGCTGAAGGACACACAAGCACTGTCAGAAGGCTGAAGCTAGTCATGCCAGAGGCCTGGAAAAAACCTGGAAATCAAGGCAAAAGCTAATTCATTTGATGAACTAGCAGCAGAGTTTATTTTTGCTGCAAAAAAAAACTTGCCAGTGGCAGAACACAGACTGTCCTGCTGGCCAAAGGCAGCATAATTTGGCATGAAAATAAGTTGTAGTTACCAGAGCAACAAAGGATCTCCAGACCTGAACTCTGGCACCACACCAGTCCCATTGCCACAGGAAGAGGGGACTGGGGGACTTGTCCACGCCTTGTAACAGCTGAGCCCTGACATGTACAGGCCAAGACTCTGATTCCCTCATCTTGGATATCATCCTAGATTAACTTTTGTGCTGTTTGTAGCTGAATATTTTAGGACACAGATAGTTGCTACAGGCCCTGCTAGTTGGATAGCAAAACATACATCTATTTTTTGAGTAAATGAAAAAGGAAGCTGAGGAGGATTTTAATCAGTTCACAGAGATAAAAAGAATACTTTAAAAAATAGTTATAGAGACACTTTGGTCTTTAATAATGGAAATCTCATGCACTTCAGATAGTTAGGATAACAAAACTTTTCTGGAATGTTTAGCAGCGACTTCTGCTGTTGCATTTAACCTCCTTCACTCAAGTATTTAAGACAAGAAAATGGCATGCAATTTATGAAAAAGAGCAAAGCAAAGGAACTTAACCATCCACAAACAATCCAGAGACTAGAAATGATTTGGCTGGAGTATTTGGTGGGTGTACATGTTACACTGGAAGAAAATAAGACCCAGAAAAATGTACTGCTGTCAAAAAAGAAGAAATTCAGATTAAAAGATCTTCAATTGTAGATTGCACAGCAGATACTGACTCCTGCCTTTGCCTACTTGGCTGTTAGATTTCCTCCATGCTCAGCCTACCAAGTTTTTTTTTTCTGCCTTCTATGTATGGGAAAAGCTCCTGGTCATAATGTGTAAATAGAATTCCATGTCTTTCTTAGTATATCTCTTTAAAATTTCACCCCTGCTCTCTCCTTTCTAGACAAAGGACAGACAGCTGGTGTTCCATGGCTTGTTATACTAATCTTAATGAGTTCACAGCTCCCGTGCAGCCCTCCTGGCAGCTCATCCCTCCCTGGACACACAGAGAGCTCTGGGGCAATAAACAATATTTATTATCGTATCGGAACACCGAGCCTCATGCCACCGAGCTGCAATGTCTGATGTATGTAGATGCTGTCAGATAAACAAGGAAATCACTTGACACAGCTTTTGTCACTGCCATTAAATAATCTGAAGGGGTTTGGTTTCGAAGAGCTCAGCAGTGCAGTTCTGCCATTGCCATCTTCTATTTTTGTTTGCACAAAGTGCTCTGCATCGCTACATCAGAGGCACAGATGTTGCACTGCTACTTTCAGTGGAGTCAGCCCCCACATATCCAAAAGCAGTTCTTGGAAAATTTGAGTTTTATCCATTTGTTTGTAGGCTGGGATCTCATATGGAAGCTTAAAAAACCATGCACTCAGCAGAAGAAAAAGAGGCAGCCAGTGTTACAAAGGCCAGACTTTGAGCTAGGACCAGGAAATCAAAGCTTAGTGAAAAGCAAAATGTTTGTAAGCCTTGGTTTAAAAGGTTTCCCTTGAAGCCACCTTTGCAGCATCCTGATTTTGTGACACACAGCTTCAGCCTGACCTTTTCCCTTGTTTGGCTCAGAGTCATGTTTGCCAAGGGAGCATTTGCCCTGCAGCCACTCATTACAAGCCACTCATCAGCTCCTGAGCAGTGGCTGCAATCAGCTGATTGTCTGGCCAGGGGACAGTCCGCTCAGTGACAGGAGCATCCACTTGCCTCACATTTCTCCGGAGCTCTGTTCAAGTTCCCCCCAGAGCAGTGCTTTAGAGGAAAGTTTCTGAGGCTCTCGTCAGCCAGTTGTCTTGGTGCCTGCTAGTGTCAGGGGCCAGGGCAAATTCACTGCTGAGCAAAGGAGCTTCTCCCCAGATGTTCTGAACATGTTCTGAGGGAGCAGCAGATGCTCCCACTCACCTTACTGGGAACTGAAGGCACCATGCACCAAAAAAGCATTCCAGATGTGACTCAGCCTCTCTCCAGGAAAATCCAGAGCTGCCTGGTCATGCTTGGAGGAGATTCACAGCACACTTCAGAGAATTATGAAGTCAGACCTGTTTTTTCACAATGACCCAGGATTAGTGTCTAGTCAAAACGCAAACTGAATCTCAGAAATTATCCCCTCTCTTCATCATTGACTAAGGGATTAGAGGACAAGGGCTGCTGGTATCCAACCCATAATGCTGGTACTATATTTGGAGCACCTTTTAATGAGTGCAGGGCCTTTAATCAGCTGTTTTTTAGCAATGTGCAGCCATCATTCAATGCTGTGTTAAAAAACAGGCCCTTTAACCATCAGGTGCCTGTTGAGAAATGGAAAGCTTTGGTTCTGTTTGTATTTTGCTCATAAGAAGAACCACTCTGGAGAATAATGAAATCCCTTAAAAAACACTGCCAGGGCTACTTATTTTTTATATTAAACAATTTGTGTAACCTTGCTGTGGCCGAACTGAACCTTACACCACCTCTGTGCAGAGGATGACTTTGTCTCCCAGTAAAAAAGCACAGAGGGCAGGAATATCTTTCTCACAACTAGGGATTCAGAACACAGGGTTGATGTGGCAGAAGGAGATGCAGGAGCAGCCACAGTATTACTGGATGGGAGTTCCCAGTAGGATTATTTTTTATTCAAAACCCAAAATAAACAAGGAAGGTTTTCTGAGAGCAAAGAGGACACAAGTGGTAGCTCCTCTGGCCTGAGGGTAAAACATATGCCATTTGGCTTGAGATGAAATTTGCAGAAAGAGGACTCAGCCTGAGGGACACTGTGCTCACACACAATGTTAGAAACAGAAAACTTTCTCATTTATCATGTTTGTGGTTGGACTTGCTCAGTCCTGTGCTGGTTGACAATTTTCAGCTCTTGTGGTGAATGTTTTTTAGCTCCATCCAACACCTCCCCTTTCTAGATTATTTTACCAATTTGTTCTCCTTATCCCTTCCTCTTATTCCTTTTCACCCTCTCAAAAACAGCACATTTATCATAACACTCACATGATTTTTGCTGCCAGTACTCTGGTCCCTCTATGTTGATGCTATTCACACCACCTAGTTTGGGGGCCCAGGCTTCCCAGGTGTCCTCTGCAGGGACAGGGGAATAAAGGCACCCCACAAACATAATTCAAACCCCCAGAGAAGAAAACTGCCCCTGCATGTGCCTGTTTCTCCCAGCAGGGACTGAAGAGGGTCTAAAGGCACCAAACATTCATCAGGGAGCAACAGGAACAGAGCTGCTCTGTGAAGGACAAGAAGAAACCAAAGGTGACCACAAGAAGAGCAGATGCAGTGGCCCACCTGGCCAGGGCACCATCCCCCAGGGCCTGAGAAGAGCAAGCAGAGATGGGTGAGGGCAAGACACTCATTTGATGGTGCAAACAAATCCAGACCAAGGTCAGCCCTGAAAATCCACTCAGGAGGATGGGGCTAGGTGCTGTGTCCTAGTTTACAATGTAAAGATGTGCCCAAAGGTATGTATTCAATCACCATCTCCATGAACTGTTAAAAACAGGAGGGGCAGTGTTTTTCCTTGCCTCCTCCCCTGGACTATCTTCTGTTAATGGGCCATCAATGCCCTGCCCCATGAGTCATAGATAACTCCCTCCGTGAGACATTCCTGTTTAATGGGCCATCAAGGACCCATCCCATGACTGAAAAAATAACATTATCCTATTGTGAGATCCTCTGCCCAGGGGGAGGAGCCAAGCATTCCCACTTGGATATAATGTGGAGCCTGGGAGACAGCAGGCAGCTCTTTCTTACCCACTGGTTTCCAGAAGACAGGAGCTACTGGATCTTTCTACAGGATCGCCACTTCAGCAAGACCACTTCACCTGGATTGCTGCTACACCCTAACTAGCAGGGTGTCAGGTTGTATTCTGACTCTGTCAGTACTTTTTTTTTGGTACTACTGCATGCATTTTATTTTTTTTTTCTATTAAATTGTATTTCTGACTTGGAGTCGCACTGGTTTTACTTTCAAACCAGTACATGCTGGAACACCTCTAACTCAGCCAAAGGTGTGTGTTCAGGCTTGGACTCACTGAGGACCTGGGGCAATGAGCAGAAGATGCATGTGGGGAGGCTGCAGGTCAGGGCAGTGAAAACCTTCACAGCGCTCAGGGCCACCGTAACCAAGCACCACAGTCAGGATCCTGTGAGTATCAGCCAGCCTCACTTGCTGTCCTGTGTGCTGCAGCAAAGCTTCCTGGGTGTATGGCACTTGTGCAGGAAGCACAGCACACAGCAAACAAGTGCCAGAGCCCAGGAACATCCTCTGCAGCTGGGACTCATCTGGGTGTGCTGGCTGTGCCTCTGCTCTGCCCTGTGTCCCCCCAGTTCCCAGTTACTGCCTGCACCTGCTGCTTTGATCTCAGCCCTGCCTCGGTGCTACAAACCTGAGGGGTCACTAAAGCTGGAAAAGATCTCAAGGATCAATGAATCCAACCTGTGACCGAGCACCACTGTGTCCCCCAGCCCAGAACACTGAGTGTCAGGTCCAGTCATCTCCTGGACACCTTCAAGGATGGGGACTCCACCTCCTCCCTTATCAGCCCCTTCCAGTGCCTAAGCACTCTTTCCATGACAAAATCTTCCTGATGTCCAACCTGAGCCTCTCCTGGCACAGCTTGAGGCTGTTTGCTCTCATCCTGTCCCTGTTCCCTGGGAGCAGAGCCCGACCCCCCCAGCTGTCCCCTCCTGTCAGGGAGTTGTGCAGAGCCAGAAGGTTCCCCCTGAGCCTCCTTTTCTCCAGGCTGAGCCCCTTTCCCAGCTCCCTCAGCCCCTCCTGCTGCTCCAGCCCCTTCCCCGGCTCCGTTCCCTTCCCTGGACACTCTCCAGCCCCTCAGTGTCTCTCTTGTGCTGTGGTTCCCATGTGTGCCCAGGATCTGAGGTGTGACCCCAGCAGTGCCAGCACAGGGGACAGTCCCTGCCCTGGCCCTGCTGCCACACCATTCCCAGCCAGATGCCATTGGCCTCTTGGCTACCTGGCCACAGCTGCCTCATGTTCAGCTGGTTGTCAATTAGTGCCCAAAATCACTGGATTCTTTCCTGACCCAAGTATCTTGGTCATCATCCCAGGTCCTCTCTGATGTTGTTTGGATCTGTGGGATTGTGCACTCGATGAGAGTGCTACCCCAATCTGCCTCACTCTTGCCGCTCCCTGACACAGGGAAGAAAAAAAAAAAAAGATTTCTGAAATTCTGGAAATACCAAGCAAAGGTAATTTCGCTGGGGTTTTGTCACCCTGTCCTTGATTCTGCCATCCACCTGTTCACATGGACACACACAGAGCTGCACACATCATCAACACATTTCCACAAGGCTGCACACAATAATGTCAAACAGGTGAGTGTGAGGGTAGGAGCCAGGATCCTGTTTTATGGGAAACAGGAATCCTGGAGGAGTAACTGAACTCCTGTGGGGGAGAGGTTCTCCTGCTGCTTCACAAGGAGAATCACAGTCTCATAATAAAACTCATTCTCTCTGCTCTTTCTTTTCAGAATTGAATTTTGCTCATAAACCAAAGAACTACTTAATAGAGGATAATAACATTTCTCCTTTTTTTGCAATATCCAGATACTTAAATTATACAATCTTAAATTATACGATCATAAATCACTTCATACCTAGATAGAGTGGGTATTAGAAATGAAAGGACTCGGATTCCAGTAAAGCCTTCATTAAATTTGACCCATCTCAGTTTCCCTCTGAAATGGATAGCAAAAATTCCAGAAGCTAAAAGAGCCCAGGTGATGGATTAAATTAAAGAGAAACATTGGCACAGATCATAAACCGGCTGAAAATGGTCCTTTCAAACCCATTGTGAGGTGACTGCCAAGGGATAAAAATCAGAACATTGGTCACCCTTTTGTGACATTTTCAATTGGCTACTTGCATCACTTTCATTGACTTTCTTTTCAGGTGCCATCGTCCCCATTGATTCACAAAGTCTCATTCCTTCATTCATGAAATGAGGTTTGACTGCAAAAAGAGCCACCTCAGAAACAGATGAGTCATGAGAATTTGCAGGAAATAACCATAGGAAGGAACAAACAATAAAAGGTGAAGGAAAACAACATTGCACACTGACTCTGGGTGTGCAAAACTATGCAATTCTAATGGAGTTGCTGTTGGCCACATAGGAGCCTTAACTCCCCTGAGACCATTAACTTTTGCATGCACATTTGAGAAGGGAAGATTTATTTTTAAACAGTTTTAATCACTGATATTTGTTCTATTTTTATGATGAAAATGAGGAAGGACAGAGAAAAGGTTCCTAATATAGATGTTTTTCCATTAAAATTTCCATCCTGCCAACTGCTACTTTTCTAGCAATTAGTCCTAATGATTTTCCTAGAAGTTAATGGAAATCACTTCAAAATGTGTACATACACAAGCATATGTAGTTAAAATATATATAAACAGTATATTGTAGTAATTATTGCATATATATATGTGCCAATAATATAATGTGTATAAAAATGTGATAGGCAAATCCCAGAGGAAAACAATAGAATTATTTTCCTTGTTTTTCATTTCCTAGATTTCACATTTTGTAATACAGCTATTCGATAATTATGATAGAGTATTAAAGCATCTGGTCAAATTCCAACAGATTTCCCTTTCATTTCTTTGGGAAATATTAAAAATCACAACTAGGACAGCGAGCAAAGTAACTTGGCAGGAAGTGATGCATTTTAGCTAAAACTAGGATCAACTTTTCAACAGAATCCAGAAATTAAAATCATGTCATCTAAATGATTAAAAGCAAATAAAAACCAAAAAGGAAAAAGTGAAATAAGTTTTTCTTCCTTTCAGCCCAGTAAGACCAGCCAAGGGGTGTTCCAGAGCTACACAAGGACAAGATGAATCCAGATGTGTCTTTCCTTTTTTTTTGAGAAAAACTCCAGAGAAAATTACCTTCTCTCTTCAGAGGTGATTTTCCCAGACTCTATTCCTCCACGCACTCTGAAACTCCCAACATCTGGCTGCGAATTCAGAAGAGAATTGCACAAACTTTCTTGGCAAGACTGCCAGACTTTGGGACTTGCTAAGGGTGGACACTAGAATCGTGAAAATAAAACCTCTTTGGCCAGAAAAGAGAAAGAAAAAAATAAATGAGGAAGAAGAAAGAGGAGGAAACAGCAGCATGGTAAGAGAAATAGAACTAGATTCCCTCCAGTTTTATTAAACCACCTGCCTTAAGGTCTCTCCTCGGGGCCAGCCTAACAGGGAGGTCACTGGGGAATCACAATCCACATCCTTCTCCCTCAAAGTGACTTTATTTCCCTGGGACTGCCTGATACTGGCCACCATCAGAGGCCACTCAGCCAAGTCCCTTACACACAGGCTGGAGGGGAAATTGGCCCATTTTGCATTAATTTCCCCTTTCCTGTTCATTGTAGAACAGCAGTGCAGCACCACCAGAACCTACAGGATGATGTAAAACACTTCCACTGATAAAACTTCCAAATCCCCACCAGTATTAGGGTGGGAAATGAAGCCTCTTTGTCATGCTGCTCCACGGGGTGTGCTGCCAAGCTGTTCCAGCTTCATGCCTCTGGTTAATCCCAAGGAAAATATGAGGATTACTGAGCAGGGATGACAAGTGGCATTCACAGGGCACTGTCCCTACTCCAGACACTGTCCCTTTCTAACGCACAAACACCTTGACCTTCACAAGTCTGCTGAGGTTGTCCTGGTCTACAGCAGCTAAGTCCTCTTAGGTGCTATTTATATAGCAACAAAATCCCTTTTTCACATTTTACATTAATCCTGAGGAAAGAAATCACAGCTGATTAAAAACAAACAAACAAAACAACAAAAACCTTGTGGAAATATGCTAGGAATTTCTTCATCCTCGAAACCTGACAATAAGCACATTTGAAACATTCATGTTGTTGCTGGGAAGGAAAGAGTGGTTTAGCCAATATTTTAAGAAATATTTCAAATCTGAACAGAATAAAGAGGGTTTGTAGCCATGGTAACTTCCACAATCATTTATTAAAAAAACTATACTATCCCTGAAGATTTGTGACATGATGCAGCAACCATGTCACATTGTGTAGGCTGATGTTATGTCTTGAAAGCCTGAATGACTTGATGCAACCTGGCATAATCCTATGGATATTTAAATTTTTTCAAGGGAAATTCCAGTTCCAGTGGTAGGTAGAAGGAAACAAATTTTCACACAGGGTTGGAAAAGGACACAAACAAATGACAATCGTAAATAATTCCTTAAAAATTGTGCATTTGCAGAGTAATTTTGCAACATGGAAGGTAAAATATAACAGAACATTGTGGGTGCACAAGAAAAAGTTCTTATCCAACTTGTGGTATCTCCACTGGGACTACACAGCTCCTGGAGTAAGTAGGCAGTGGTAGTTTTGGTAAATGTAAAGACACTATTACTATAAAAACGTATTACAAATTCAAATTTTAACCACTGGAAAGAGATTCTACTTTGGATTTCTTTTTACTATTTAGACAGTCACATTTGGAACTTTAGAGTGCTCATTTAAAATTAGAGCATAAAGTCTTTGTGATTTGACATCTTGTTTTTCCTATTTTGAATGAAAATTAAGACTTGAAAATAATTTTTTGAGCATGTGATCCTGAAAAAAAATATCCTTTCTGCCATCATTAGAGCTTCAGACTGTGGATCAGACTGTTCTTTTAATGTTCAGACCAGGCACAATATGTGAGATCCGCTGATTGCCAGTTGAAAAAGTGGGTAAAATTCAGGACTGATCTAACTCCAGTAGGAGACACAGAGGATTCCATGGGTTATTACACTCATGCATTGCAATGAGACATCTCTAACAAAGATGTAGTATTCCCAAAATAGCATTTGCCACCACATCAGAGCAGGCATTGGCTTAGTGCAGAACACTTTCTCTTAACTTAGTATTTTGTAAGTTGCCTGAGAATTATTCAAGGAAAGTGAGATCATTTGAAGCCAGTGTACATATTAACTAAATAGTGTTGAAAAGTAAAATCATTTGCTGCAGAACTTTCAGAAACAGCTTTCTCCCCCAAAACAGAGATTTTAAGCAGTTTTAAGAGGACTGTTTTATAAGGGAGCTCCAAGAAAACCCCCTTGAAAAACTGTCTTTCTCTGAGAAGTTGTAGAAATTTCTTTCCTTGCGAAAGTTTGACAAAATACATTTAGAAAAGCATTCTGCATGGAAGAGTCTTCCAGTGGTTCCAGAAGGATACTGATGATTTATTTCTTGGAGGGGTATGACTTAGAGAGTGTGGTTAGGAAAGATCATCCACTGCAGTCCTGCTGGACTTGGTCCCAAAGGCCTGAGTTATGTCCATTGTGTCCAGAAACATTATTGTCTCTGCCCCAGAGATGAGCTCCCTGCCTGAGCAATGTGTTCTCATTATTGCAAACAACAGGCTGCAGAGCCAGAGCAGCAGGAAGTCACAATTAACTTTATTTCTCTTATCTGGACAAGTTGCCTTGTCCCAGGTACTTGTGACCAGTGACACTTGTGAATGTTCAATGTGGCTCAGCCCGTATTTGTGCTCTGCACCACCATGGGCTTGTGCACAAGTGGCTGGAGAATGCTGAATGAACTAACAAGGCTTTTCCTCTTTCACAAACCTCAGTCACAGTGATTTCTCTCAGGATCTGCCAAAAAATGTTTACATCACCCACTGGCAATAGGCTCTGCCTTAACTGTCTAAGTGCATGACCACTCCATGAAGTAAAGGCAGATTTCCACTCAATAAACTTTAATAGCTAATATTTGCTGGGAGACCTTTTGTCTGCCCTCCACACACAGGACCTGCTTCCTTTTGGAGATAAATCATAAAGAGATGAGCCATAACCGAGACAGAATCTGTCCATTTAAATTTCTGCTCTTCATCATGTGGAACTGTCTACAACATAGT
>VRYO01000369.1:6018793-6062227 GCA_009812075.1 Sialia sialis
GGTCCAGCCTGTAAATATCAAAATAAATCTACACCTGATGGTAGCATTGCTGGTAGTGACCAAAAGTCCAGCATGCTGAGCCTTTCAGAAGCAGGTTAGCACTGCTAACCTGTTCCATATTTGAAATATCTCTGAGTTATCTTTTGGCCTCCAAACTGTCACTTGATCTCCCATGGCACAATAACATGAATTGACCTGTGGTACTTCGTGCTGCTTCACACTAAAGAATTCTGAGGACAAATACATGACTGAGAAGGGCTCATGTGTCCTCCTATATCCACTGCCACAGGCTCAGTGTCTCCTACCTACACTGCTCACTAATTCTGCATAAAGAATAGAAAAACTTGGGGAGGTAGAACTCCTCCTTTGGTGCTTCCTTAGACTGCTTGCTGCTCACAAGACAAATACAACCCTAATTTCTGGTTCCTTAATTTCTGGCCAGTTTTCTATTTCCTAATGCAAAGTTGAGTTTACTCCAATTTTAAATGCTTGCAAAGCCTGGAATGGGCTGCCCAGAGGGGTGGTGGAGTCCCCATCTCTGGAGGTATCCAAGAAGTGACTGGATGTAATTTCTTGATAAACACAAACAGACAAGCACAGAGCACAAAGTCAGTGCTCTGGTTTAGTTGACAAGGTCAGAGGTTGGCCTTGATATGTTGGAGGTATTTTCCAACCTTCATGATTCCATGATCCTGTGCTTTTGTGGAGGGGACCTTAAGGGAAATTCTTTAAAGAAGTCACCTATCAAAATGCTGAACAAAACCAGCAACAAGCAAATTACCAAAAACCCTACCACTAACCCAAAACTCAAGAAACAGAGGAAAGTCTCTCTCAGGAAAGTCTCCCTGTATGGTCACTGGCAGTTTGATACTGTATATGATAAGATCAAACATTATGTGATAATAAATATATTAGACACAAAGTTATCCATAATTGACTTGGCTGATTTCTTCAGATACACATTTTCTCTGAAATTTTCTCTGAAATGTCATCAGATACACATTTAATTCCAAAAATCTTTCCTCTCAAGTGCACAAAGGAAGCAGAATGAGACTAAATCCCAGGTGAAAATCTGCCTTCCTCACCCTAAGGTGAAGAACACAGTAGAAATTGCAGTAGGGACAACATTTCTTTGTCATAGTGCAGCCCAGATGAAACTGGGAAGAGAGGAGATGGGTAAAAAAAGCTGAACAATAGAGAACTGCTAAAATAAGCTGTTAATATTCTGAAAAAGCAGTAGGCAATCTGTCTGCAAGCTACTTATCCATAAAAAGAGATACGATTTTCAGTGAATCTACTTGAAGTGATTTTTGTTCAATATTCTCTCCCAGGAGAAGAATTCACCCCGCCTCAACTCCACTCCCCAAACCTTAATTTTCTGAAACATACAGGAAGATTAGTGCATAAAGGAGAGACCATCTGTTTCCTTTCATCACTATTCTAAAGATGGTTTCCTCTGTGCAGAAGATTGCAGCCCTTAAGATCTTGAGACTGTGTGTGTTTGTTATTAAAATGCAAGCAAGGCAGGGATCTAACAGGTCATTATTTCCTTTTAAAATGAGGGAGGGAAGTTGCATCATCAATCATTATCTCACATTATTTCAATCTTATCTATTTTCTGCCTTTAACAGGCAACCTCAGGCACATGGCCAGCAGTGTTCAGTTTCAACCAGGATTTTGTTTTGTTTTCCTTCTCGATAACCTGTGTGACTCCAGGTAATGAGGCACATTTTTAGCAGACACCCATGGGAACCACTGGGAAAATGCTGTTGGAAGCAAATGTGTGTCTGGCACACACTATTAACACTATTTTATGTGGTTGTAGATGATCAGCTCTTTCCTTTTCATGGGATTGGCACTGCTAGAATAGATAATTAGCACAAACTCAGGAGCAAGTCTGCTTCTTGAGACTTGATGTTCCCAACTCTCACACTATTTAATTCCATCTAGGTGAAATAATGGGGTTTTGTGTCCTTGGATTGTTCCATTTTTATGGCCAACATGTTTTCTAGAGACTTGAAAGGCTATTAAACGTGGGCAAGCAGAAGCTGGAGCTGTCCCTCTCTTAGATTGACTTCTGCAGGAGGATTTGAAGGTGCTCAATGTCTAAAGTTTATGACTGATCAATGGACCATGTATTTAAGGTCCATTGAAATTTATGATGTCACTATCTGAAATTCGCTGCTTCAGCCCAGAAAATGATATTTCCCTTCTTATCCATAGCTGTCCTAGAACCACCACAACTGTTCTACACATTGAAACACTGCAAATTTGAAAAGCTGCACCTGAGGCCTTCATGTGGTACATTTTTGTCCTCAAAATCCATCCAAATCAGGGGACATGGAGGAAGAGGGAACTATATGAGTCCACATGGGCCAAAAAGGTCCACTTCCAGTGACCTGATTCCAGACTAAAGTCTCAGAGGAAACTAAGCAGAACCATCTTACATTCCAGCTATTGCTACTGGGTACCCATTTTGCAAAGTGAATTTGGCAGCTATTTATAATCTTAAAAACCTCGAAAATACCCCAAAGCCATAATATCAGAGAGATATCAGCCCAGCTGTATGCTTACCCTGGTTGCAGGTTCCTTTCTCTACACTCAGCTGGGCACTGAGAATGATGAGAACCTCTATGATTACAACTCCCCCCTGTGTTTTACACCTATTTCACTGAGAAATAAAAATGCTGCAGGTCATTCTAGATTTCCTATCATTATGTTAACTATCATTTCTCTTCCTAATAATTTTTTATGTCCTGCACCCATGCAGATCTTCCTTTCAGTGCCATCCCTGGACTCTCACAGAGCAGAGGACAATGTCCCTCACTGTCCTCTTTTTGTCTTTTGTGCACCCTTTACCTATTTATCTCCTGTACCCATTGGGATCTGTATTCCCTCCTTCCACTTTCAGATATATTTTGACTGTTTTTCTCCCAGAATTATTCAGTACCTTCCTTCTCCAGCCCATGGCTGCCCTCATGGTAGGAATTTCATCCTCACAGAGGGAATCAAATAAAAAAGCAGGCATGTTGCCTTTGCCAAGAGCCACTTCTGCAGAGACCATTTGGAGGGCCCTGCTGTCCCACAGAACTTAAATTGGGACCTTTCAGCAGCTCATGATTTTACTTGAAAGAGAACTTAAAAAAAACAAAACCCAGAGCTGTTGAGAGAAGTTTCCCAAGTGAAACTCAAGTCTCAGAAGGCAAGAAAAGGAGGTTCTTTTTTAAAACATAAACTGCTATAAACCATAGCACTATAAACTGCTGCCCTGGAATTGGGATACATTTAGTATGGATTCATCACTGAGTAGTAACTTCTCCTGGTATGTGAGCTATCTGTGAGCTTCTGAAGCTGTCTTCACCGGGCTCTGCAGAGGGATAAACAGGCTGCCAAATCTCACTGTATACATGCTCTTGCATGGGAAAATCCAATTGAATCCCTGGAATTTCAGCTTTCCCTGTTGTGTTTTTAGCCAGGCAGCTGCTTTTATGAAAATCTTTTATCTTCAAGAAAGACAAGGAGCAAACAGTATGGACTGCACATAAATAGAAGCAAAAATTCTACTGCAAACACCTTCTCCTTTGAGCCGTTTCAAACACCTGATTTCTGCTAAAAAGTGTTTTGGGGGCAAAGGACAGTGGACAAGACAGAAAGGAATCAGAAATTAGAAGGCTAATTAGAGATCTAATAATAAGATTTATTTTTTTTTTTTGGGTCACAAAATCTTCTAGAAGTTATTTTATGGTGTTTGAGTTTGAAGACCCCATACAGGACAAAACACATCTCCTTTGGGAGATCAACTCACTGAGCCAAGAACCTTACATTTGCAATATTTGTTTTCCATCTTTCAGTGCTCTGCTGGCTGTCAAAGCAATGGAGCATGAACAGAATCACTGGAGAGAAAGGGGAAAGAGCCACTGAGGTCACTGATCCTGAAGCCGATGTGAGGGCAGATTTGGGGTTGTCAGGTCAAGTTTTCTTCATGTGGTGAGCAGTTCAATCTCTTTGGCCTGGAATCTTCTCCTGCTCACCTGATGTGAACTGGTGAGAGCACTTAAACTTCTCTAAGTGTGACAAATGAAGACAAAAGTCCTTACTTTTGCACTTTGATTAAGTGCAAGTTTGTGGTCTTTCCCACTCATCTTGCATTTGCATATTGTCAGATCAGTGTTAGGGTGGAGAACAGTCTAAGTTTAAATCCAGTGGGGGGGGGGGCGGGGGGGAATATTGTTGGGTCACCTTAAGCACCAGACATTAGTAAGGAATCACAATCATTCAATCTAAGTTTCACAGCCAGAGATAGAAATATTATTTTCCTAAACTTCTGAGCAAATAAAGAACAATCCACAGAGATAGAGAAACTTCGTGGGATACAATAATCTAGCAAAGTACTTGATCAGATTAAAAAATACCAACAAAAAAACAAAACCTTTTTTTCATATTTTAAGAAGAAAGGATAAGTAGTTACAACCAAGAGAAAAAAAAACAAAACAAAGCATATTTTGAAGGACATTAAGAAGGGTTAGGGCAGAGCACCTTACAAAATTTACCAAAGCTCAATGATTAGGTGTTTGGGAAAACTGGAGCTTTGGAAGATGGGAGAACCTGCGTAAAAAAATGTTCACTATCAGAGCTCTGCCCTGGTGCCAGGCTATTTTAGCCTTAAACTACCTAAGGGAATGAGATGCAATCATACCATTTTATCTTAATTTATGCACAGCAAAGCATTTCTGTGCCTCATTTTGTGACCAAGATAACTCTTCTGACTTGTTGCAGCTCCAAATAACATGAGGTCCAAACTGGATCAGTGCTACTGAAAGAAAATTTTATTATTTCCCTGAGCTATGTTCTGTGGGATCTGAGATATCAAAAATATTTCAAGTACTGATAGAAACCTTAACCTCCATTAAGCTTTTCTGGCAACAGACAAACAAACACAAGGCCTGCAGCTGCAGGCTGAAGCACAACAGAGCTGTTACCTCAGTAGGGCTGGTATTTTTTAAAATCCTATTCATTATTCTTAACTCTCTCACAAGTATCAGCTGCTCCACACTTTGCTTCCTTGCATGATTGAATTGACAAACACACTTCAAGATATGGGCTCTAATTTTGGGTATAGCTAGAATGATGTCACTCCCAGAATGGAGATCAGAAATATGTAACTACTCTCCTCACAGATTATTCTTCGTATTTCCACATCACTCTCCAGCACAGGGCTGTGTTTAGTGCAGCACCTGTTTTTCCACAGCTTCCAGTGGATTGCTGGAGGTGCTTTGGGAGTACAAGAGCAGAGAAAAGCTCACAAAAAGGCTGCTGGGGATCCTGGTTGGAAGCCACAGAAAGCTGACCACACACATTGGACCAGATCATCCTCCACACTAGGATAGAACCACGTTATTTACAGTAATTTCACAACTATAAGGCACACCGGACTATAAGGCACACTCTTTATTTGCAGCAAGGATCTGCACACAACTAAGTAACAAATTAGTAATGGAATCATGCGATCACGCTGGCAGGTGCTCAATTTGCAAACATCTTTCACAGATCGGCCGTAGACTTTAAACATAGCCCCAGGCGCCCTCCCTGTGCCGCCTGCCCCAGCACTCCCGCCCACCCCCGGCGCCGGCTGGCGCAGCTCTTGTGGCTCACCTCAGCTTGCGGCTTGCACTTCCGGGTTGGCAAATTTCCAAACTTTGTTCATTTATAAGCTGCACCGGATTATAAGGCGCACTTCCGGCTTCGGACCAAAATTTTAGTCAAAAGGGTGCACCTTACAGGCGCGAAATTACTGTACTCTCAGCTTGTCTCTTGATCACCAATGTGGTTTTCTTAGCCTTTAACTCCCTGGAAAATGGGAAGTGTCCAATGGATTTTGAATAAAGATGGAGTTAGTGGAAAAAAATTAGAACAATGTTCTGCTGGATAACCTGGTTTAGGTGATTGGAAACATCTCATCCAGGGCAGTAAAGCTTTGTTTCACTTTCTTACCTTACTACACTTACTACAAATAATGTAATTCAGGGGTAACCATAATTTCCTATATATTCTATTCATGGCACTCTGTGTCGCTTCAGCTATGACAAAAATTGCTGACTTATAAAACACTACCGTTTGAGCTTCTGAAATTTTTTGAAATTATTTTCATTAAGTACTTTTACTTCTAAGTTTTGGACAAAATGTAAGGGGGAAAAATAGGGGGGAAAAAAGGAAAAATAGAAAAAAAAAAAATTCTTCCTTCTCAAAATTTTTAAAGTGTTCTAACAAGTGACCATCTATAAACTACTCTTATGGATCGACCTGTATCAGAAGAATGCCAAAAAAGAGTTTAAGTCCCACATATTGTGGTGTGCCTCAATCATAATTTATGTTGGAAAAGAGCTGATGTCTTTACACTATTTCTAGACTATTTTAAAAAGTGGTTACATTGCTAATGTGGTCCTTGAGTGAAGTTGATTTACTGATATTTTTTTTCAGAAATGTCACAAAACCTGCTCTCAGTGCCATGGTTACCTGAGACAGAAGATGGAAATTTCCTCTACACCCTGCAGCTTTTTCACTTGAGCTATTACCATCAGAATCCCTTTTAGAGATATTACCATCACTTTAATCAGGCCTTTTACTGAAAGGAAAAGGCTCATGAAATCAATTCACCCCATGAAAGAAAGATAACACTGTGCTGGTATCAGGCTGTTAGAATTCACTGGGATCAGTGGCCATGGAATCAATTGGCCATGGAATCCTAGCTGGTGCAAATTTTCCCTCTTTCCCCTTCTCTTGCCTGCTGCTGTTCTGTTCCAGCACAAAGCAGACAGGATAACAGTGAAGAAGCAGCCATGGGGGGTGATTTTCACTTCACCCCATCCTCATATCTTGGGAGGTTCAAGCTGGTCACCAAGGGATGTTTTCACTGGCTGGACTTGAGTACTGTCTTTGGGAGGTTCATGACACTGAATGTTTGGAGCTTCAGGGTTTGCTGTTTTTCCAAATTCCCTATTACAGTAATTTCACATTGATAAGCTGCACCTATTTCACTGAAGAATCTAGCCTACCCCAGTAGTGTGGCTAATCACCAGGTGTGGCTTATTTATGGACAAATTCCGGAGACTTACCAACCTGGAATTGCGAGCCACGGGGAGAGCAGGTGTTCCCCACCCTTCAGCAGCCGCGCGGGGGAGCGAGAATAGGCGGCCACAGCCGCCTGTGGGTAGCAGGAGCCATGTGGGGGAGTGCCCCCTATGCTGCCTGGTAAAAAAAAAAAAAAAAAAAAAAAAAAAAGTGCGGCTTATCACCCAGTGCAGCTTATTCATGGACAAATTCCGTGGACTTTCTAACAACCCGGAAGTGCGGCTTATAACCAGGTGCAGCTTATAAGTGTGAAATTACTGTACTTTCTTCTCTGCTATACAATCTTCTTTCCCCCTTTCATACCTTCCTTATAAGGCTGTTAGCAGTCCATTCATTTAGGAGTTTGGTATAATTATTTGCCAAGAGGGATCTTTGGGGCTCACTCCTACTCAGAGAAAGGGGGAGTTGTGTAGCCTGGAAACAACTTCCATTTAATCAAAGTGCCTTCCTCCAAATGGGCTCCCTGTGTCCAAGGGGAGAACAAAATAATATTTCTTCCTCATTTTCACACGATTCACCTGCTTATCAGCAATCCCATCTTCTTGGCCTTGAGCCATGGCAGAAGAATTTATTTTTATTCCATGTCCCATCCATTCTTTTACATGTGTTTCTGCTTTTCCTTGGATTATCTCTCTCTAGAGGATGACTTTCCCTCATGCCTATCCTCAAACTATGGGTGCCATAAAAAAATGAACATTTTTTTCATCACATAACCACATGTAAAGATGCTTCTAGGCCTTTTTTGGAGGGTGGGTCAGGAGATATTTAGCTAGAATTTATGCTTAGAACCTTTACCAGGAATAAAGTAAGTTGTGAGGAGAAATTTTTATTCTAATTCATACTAGTGCAAACACAGAGAATGGCAAAGTTCACCATGGAGTTCTTAAGTGTTCATCTCAGGGGAAAGGAAGTTTTACCAGCAATTCATATGATCAGAGCCAGGGAAGTCAGAGTTTTAGCTGTCACATTTACTCAGCAGCACTAGTCTGGATGGCCACTTTTAAAAACTACCATTAACTGTTGCCTGCCCCTTTCTTTTTCCCATCAGCTCTTGCTCATATTCCTCACAGATAACCTGTTAGATGATCAAAGGTAAGTGATAAAAGCTGCCTTTCTGCACTGCATTCTGGTGTATCAAAGCACTTTAAACAGACCTTATTAAAAAAAAAAATAAAAAATATATATTATATAAGAGTTTTTTTCTTCCAGAATCTTAAATCTTGCCTAGCAAAACCCCAATTTAAGCAAAGTTGGAACAGCTATGAACTCTTGCACTCATTCTCTTCATAGTTATTTGTACTTTGAAGGTTTTCAATATGGGCTTTATTTGTGGCAAATTCCAAATGAGGCTGAGCAGGGAGTGCCAGCTTGGCAAAACAGGGTGGAAAAAGCTACTGAGAAAAACATGTCCCTCACTTTTAAAGATCTTCACTCATCCCTCTATGTGTGCCTAATAAATACATGCTGGGAGCAGCCTGCTATTTGTCACAATAATGAGGCACAAAAAGAATGGAAAAATCAAGAAAAGCCAAAGCAACCCAGAAATTCTCCTGGGTGTGGTGCTGAGCCTGGGAATTCTCCACCTGCAAAGCCAGGCAGTGTCAGTGGGGCCCAGGGATGCATGAAAGAGGATGGAGAATGACATTGGAAAGGCTCTGAAAGGAGAATTTTGTTCTCTAGTGCATCGTTATCACAGTGTAAGAGCAAAGTGTACCTGAGCAAAGGTAGCAATTTCTGTAACCAGATAGGAAAGAGTTTGCTCTTACACCCTGTGTGCCTGTCAACCTGAGCTGTGCAGGCTCAATGAGAGAAGGAGTTGAAAGAAACTTGCCCAGAGATGCTTCTGTGGCTGCCCCATCCCTGGAAATGCCCAGGGTCAGGTTAAACGAGGCTCTGAGCAACCCAGGGGAAAGAGTCCCCCATGGCAGGGGGCTGGAACTGGAGGGGCTTTAAGGACCCTTCCAACCAAAGCCATTCCATGTTCCTGTGAAGCTCATGGAATACCAGGGAATGGAATTCTAGCAATCAGGTGGTTTTGTGTGAATTCTGCACTGACAGATGGGATTTTTTTCGCCCTCAGTCTTGTTTGTGACTCTCTGCTCAGGAGCTTACAAACCAATCCAAATGATTGGATATTCCCCACAGAGGTTTGTAACCTCCACACAGCTGAGGGATGATAGCTGTGCTCCATTTATGAAACAAATACAGTCCTTAGACAACACACAAACTGCACTGAGGCTGCTGCCACGCCTCCAGTCCCCAAAGGCTGCTCTGCTCATTCCTCACTCTGACAATTCTCCTGCCTGGAGTGTTGGAATCCCTGTTCAGATGTGCTGGAGGATGGCCTGTGGCAGAGAAAGGAGCACTCTGCTGTGCTTCCTAAGCAAGGAGGGAAGCAATCACTCACACCTCATTAGCCACTGGTGCACACATCTGTTCCCAGCTTCCACACTGGCATCCATGGGCAGGAATGGGCAGACCCCAGAGTGAGCAGAGGAAAATTAATCCTTGCTTTCTACACCATCTTCTTCCTAAAAGCTGCTTTGAGCTTTGCTCTTTAAGGACAGAAACTGAGGGTCCTTGACTCAGCCAGCACTCAACATGGTTCAATAAGGTCACAGAATCACAGAATGATTTGTGTTGGAAGGGACCTTAAAAATCACCTCATTCCAGCCCCCTGGGCTGAGCAGAGACACCTTCCAGCAGACCAGGTTGCTCAAAACACTTATTCCTTCCTTTCCCTGGTTGACAGAGAGGGGAGTCAGGGGACACTCTCCCTAGATGACCCCTCAGCAGCACTGATCCTGGTATTGCCAAAGAGACCAGATTTTGGCCACTGCAAAAAATCTCCCATGCAGCCAAAATCCCCCCAACACATTAACTTAGCTTAGCTCAAAACACCAGGTGCAGCTCTGGCCTGAAAGGCACTTTTAAACCCAGAAGCACACAAGCACAGAGCTCTTCTGCCCGACTTTGTTTTTTGGCAGGCTCAGAGCGTGGATGAAAGACTTTACTCCACCTGAAACTGAAGCAGGATGCTTACTGCAGCACTGGACCTCTCTGCCGCTGGGAAGATCACCCTGACCCTGCGTAGCTTCGATTCAGTATTTTCTTCATTTGCCTTCTGCAAATTACGTAAGTGGGGAGCCCCTTGGAGGCAGAAAAGAGAGACTGTGGTGGCAGCTGCTGCTCCCTAGGAGGGGAGGAAAAGGGAGCAGTGAGTGGAAAGGCACTGTCACAACCAGAGTGGCTTTGCTGCAAGTAAAGGCTCTCCAGCTGGGGCTGCGTGGGAGGGAGCAGAGATTCTGCCAGCAAGCAGAAAGGTGGAGGATTTGTTGTGATGTGGTTGTTTGTTTTTTTTTTAAACATGAGCTAATTTAATTTCTCCCATGGCCCCTTCCTCATGTAGAGCTCTGGAAGGTGAGAGTTCACAGCTTTGAGACTGGCTGGGCAGACAGGGATTGTATCAACAACCAAAACCAACAGCAAAGAATCCAACCCAAAAAAATCCCCTCTCTATCACCAACAAAGCATTTTTGGTCATTATCAGATTTCTCATCCTACCGCTCTTGCATCCTATCCTTGTGTCCCACAGAGCCAAGTGTGTGTGAGTTCATACATAAGAGACAGCAAAATGACAGCTGAGCTCCTTTGGAAATTGTCAAAATCCAACATGATTTCAAGATGATGTTTTAGGGGGGAAAGAATAATAAAGATCTCCCAAAGAAATTGAACTCTTCATGCTTCTTTCCCACCCTCAGTTTGCCTGCACTCTGAGCAGGGTGAGAGCAGCTCTCTCAGAGCACATCATTAATATTTTCTGCCTGCATCTGCTGTACCCATGCACAAACCGCTCCCAGCCCTGCCCCAGCCTCACATCCCCCAGTGCAGTTAATGTGCTGAGAGGCGCTGTCTTGCCCTTGTAATCTTGTTTACACATGTTTTTATTTTCTGCATGCCTGTGCTGTAATCTCATTTGCCAGCCTGAATGGCAAAAAACAAAACAGAACGAGCTACCAAGAACAAAAAAAGGCAGGAGGCTCGCAGAGGAATGCCCCTGCTCATCTCACGTAGGCAGGAATGTGCTTTTCCACCGCTGCCACGTGAGGAATGGCACCTCTGTGCCCAGAGTTCCCTGAACTCCCCAGTGGGCAGCACAGAGAGCAGGGATTTGCGGGCAGTTCATTCAGATAATTGTGTTTTCCTGCTGCCCATGGTACGGGAGCGCGGAGCTCCGGGGGCAGAGGATTCCACGTGTGCTCGCCCGCCGTATGTAGTGCACCGTATGCCTGCAGCTGCCCTCCTCCAGTCCCATCTGTTGGAGATTGATGTTGGTTCTGCTCATCCTGCCTCCTGAAAAGCCAGCAGTAATAATGAATGAACTCGCTGTTCAGCAGAGTGTTGGCAGCCGGATCAGGCTGATGGCAGGCATGTGCTCTGCAAGGCTCCTCTGCTGCACACATGCTCCAGGGACATGGGAATGGATCCTGGATTGAGAATCCTGCCCTAGACAGGTCTTTGCACCACCTTCACCTCCGTGGATTTCAGTCCATCACTCTTCTTATCATTAGGAGGCTTCTGTTGTGTTTCCTGACCACCTTGGAACCTTTTTTCCTGTAACTACAGGCACAAAGTTCAAGCACAGAGCTAGATGCTGGTTAAGGACAACTTCTAAGCAAAATCCCCTTTTCAGGTTGCAAATATTTTCATCTAAATTTAATCCGTTATTGCAAATTAAAAGCTGATAAATAGAATCAAAGTGATTTGCTTAGCCTAGTCTGAAACTCAAGCTTAATAAACCATAAACTTGCTTCCTATGCTCTAATAATGACAAGGGGAAGCTGGAAAGAAATTAATGAACATGCTTTTGGCAAAACAGCAGCAGCTCACCTAAATGAAAGAAGATGCCCTATTAATAGAAACCCTAATTATAAGCCAGCCCCAGCTGTTTGTTTAAAGGAACATACCTTGTTTCTGATTGGAGATGTCTACATGTGTGTAATATGCCTCCAAGATGTAAGGGGAATCAGGAGCTGTCATTTTGGGAAATCAGGAGCTGTCATTTTGGGAAATCAGGAGCTGTCATTTTGGGGTAGATGAGCAAATGTACCAAATGTACTCCACTCAGTTCAGCGATGCAGGTGTAGGTAAGTCAGACAAGTCACCTGTGCCCATCACCCTGTCACCACTCACAATCCTCAGGCTTCTCCCTGGAGGTCCTATTGCCTATTCCCTGTGGTAAATAGCCCACAGCTTGAGCTGGTTCAGCTTTCATTCCATTTAAATGGAACATTTTGCAATTTGCACCATTTAAAATCCTGAACAGTCGCTGGGCATACAGCATTAAACAGACAAGGACAAGAAATGTCCTTCTCTCTTTGCTTTGTAAACAGCTGTATTTGATGGAGTCTTACTTGCAGCAAGGACATGTTCCCAACGTACTGAAAGTGATAGAAGTGACTTCGCTAAACCTTTGAGACCTAAAGGAATATTACAGCAGTAAAAAGTCAGCATTGTACAATGGCCTCGAGTTTCTCCCGCCAGTGAATGCCTTTTCCAAAGAAAAAGCCAAAAAAAGCTGAATCTCCCCAAAGCAGGAGAGACATTGAATGGTTTATGTCCTTGCTCTGAGGGACTTTAATGTCCGTGAATGCTCAGAGCACTCAGAATTCTGGTAAGTTCACTCTAAGATCAAAGCCTGTCTCCAGAGACTCAGAAATCTCCTCATTAAAGCCTCAGTCCATTTGGGCATCTGTTCACGTCAGTCAGGACTATGCCTCAGCACAGAACTGAGCACCTCACTGGATCCATCCTGCAAAAGAAAATCAAGGGAGTTGGAAGGAAAGGGAAGATTCGTGTGACAAGGATGAAGTTCTCCAGTTAAAAGCCTAAGGCTTGCATCAGCTCACAGATCTCCCAAGTCATGGTACTCTTTCTTAACAGAGAAGTTGTTTTTTTTTAAAAAAAATAAAAACAAAAAACGACAACCAAATTCCTTAAAAAAGTTTGTGATTCACAGAAACATGTTTCATTTAAATGCAGGTAAACTCTGAGGTGTTCAGTGAGCAAAAACCAGAGGAGCTCCACTAATGTCAAGGAAATGAGGCTGAGATTCTGCCTAAAGGACTCTCACAAGGCAGGGCCAGGTCCTACAGCATCCACTTCCAAGAGCTGCACAGGGAAATACTGTCCTAACACAGACCTCTAGTGAAATGGCTGAGACTCCACTGATTCATGTAATATCAGTTCTAAATTTAGCCATGGATGAGAACTGAAATAAAGAACATAAACCTTTATGGAGCAGGAAAATCTACCTTTCAAGTCCAAACCCACTTACAAAGAATTATTCCTGAGATGAGCTTACCACTCGTTGGCAATTTTTTCACCATCTCAAATCCCACATCAGAAGAATTTCAGGCTGTGACAGACAGATATATAGATAGATATAGAATAGATATAGATACAGATACAGATATAGATGATATAGATATAGATAGATTAACACATCTAAAATTATCAGTCATTATTATTCAGAAACTGTTATCACTGTAACACACACAGGATATGGTTCTGAAGAATGGGGACATTATTTTATTGAGTTATAGATGGGGAAAAGGCATAAAGAATACAGGTAATGCACATATTTGAAATAGCAATATAAACATAAACAGAAAAATGTTCAAGTCAAAGTCACATGAAAAATCAGACTAATCTTCAGATGCATTCTAGACTTGTATGTACAGCATTTTTATGCTAAAAGAAGAAATACAAACTTCAGAGATGCAGCACATCTCAAGAATACAAAATAAATAAACAAAGATGAGTGCCGATAAAAGAAAGAGAACAAACACTTGAATCTTCTTCCAGAAAGATGAGAAAGTTTGATATGTAAGAACCATGGGAGAAGATGCCCAATCTATGACAAGAACTGAATTTATTTCCAAACAAAAGCTCAAATAATAAAGTCTTGTGCCTGGCAGTGAGCCCCAAAGCATTTAAACTTTCCTCACTCCTGTGGTGAAGCTGAACAATTCCTCTATGAGAGAAACCTCAGAGCAGACCAGTGTTTCAGCAATACCAGTGAAGAAATCCACTTCAGGGGATGATGGGCACATCACAGTTATTTATCCAGAAGGAAGTTTTTCAGCAGCTTCCAACCTAAGATGACCTGAGAACAAGGAATAGGCTGGTTTGGTTTCAGAATCTGCAGCAGGGTCTTCCTGATGGTCAGTGTCTGCAGGAGGAAGGCAATCAGGAGAGTGTCATGCAAAAAGCTGCAGTAATTAAGGAGGAAAAATCATTAGGCTCCACACTGGACACAAAATTATGGCTTAGAACAAAGTGGAAGGTGTCCTTTCCCATGGCAGGGGGTTGGAACTAGAGGATCTTTAAGGTTCCTTCTAACCCAGACCATTCTATGATTCTCTGATTCTCTGAAAGACTCGCCTCAATTTCACTTTCCTTTGAAGAGTGTTACAATTAGTTGAGTGACACGGAGTACCACCAGCGGTTTTCCCACTGGAAATTTCTCCCTCATCAATTTGTTTGCATAATCAAATATCCTAGAGGAGAATAAAAAAAAAAAAAAAACCAGCCCAGCTTCCACTCCCACAATCCTTGCAAATTAGATTTTTATGGTAGATTTTTCCTCTCCAGAAAAATAGGTCAGCTCCCCCTGCAGTAATGCACACAATCTGAGGCCCATGTTTCTGCTTGGAATGAGCACACATGGAATGCAAGTGCCCCTTGGAGCTGGGCATCTGCACATGCCACCCTCCACTCCAACTGGTCAAGTGACTATTTGCAAATTTCCCCTGCCTTCAGAGCTGAAGTGAGGCCTAAATACTTAAGCCTTTTTCTACTTCCAATCTCCCTCTCTGAAAATATGGACCATAAATATCCTCTCCCAGGAGATTAGTCCTGGAACCTTATTGGGCTTAAAGTTACGTTCAAACAATGTCCTAATAAAAACAAATAGTAAATAAAGTGCGTTCCAAGGACATCAAATCATGATTACAATGACTTCCATTTTTGTAGAACTTCCAAAATAAGTCTTTCTTTCCTTACGCATTGGAAAATAAAAAAGACTTGGTATACGGGAATAAGTTAAATAGATGGAAATATAAAAGCAAAAAATAACAGGAGATTGCTTAAGAAGAGTACTTAAAACCAGAAAAGTTATTCCCAAGTAGCTTCCCAGGCAGCTTCCGCAAGACAAAATAGAAAAGAAAAAAAAGCAGGGAAAAAAGGGATTTTTCAGCTTAATGGGATCAAAGAATTTGGTTTCATCAGGGTCTGAAAGGGAACAAGGAGTACTCTGACCATAACTGCACATCTGAACCATATGATTTTACACACACCCCCCTTAAATCCATCACAACTGAACGGTGCCTTCTTTCAGTGTGAGTGCAAAAGCTCCACTTCATAAAGCAGCCCTGAAAGAGGAGAGGGAGCCCTGCAAATATTGTTCATTCACCCTGTGAGCCCTGCAGTGTGGGGACCACACAGCCACCTCCCTGCCTGTCTCAGAAGGCTCTTCCCCACTTCTGGTAAAGTCTTACACAGTCTTCAAGGTGAACTTAAGCACCAAGGTGACTTACATGAAAAAAAACAAACAAGAACAACACAAAAAAAGCAGCAAAGTGAACTTCTCTGGCAAGGTTTTGAAGTGAACCTGTGTGAAATGAAATAAACAGTTCTCCCCACTATAAAATACCAAAGGCAGTTCCTGTCAAAAGCACTCCCCATACGTTAATTTGCACTGAAGCCTCAGTGCCAGAGCTGGCATCCTTTGAAGTTAAAGGAAAAGCTCCCAGTGTCTTTATGGTGCTCAGATTCTTGACTGGATTGAAAAATTCCTAAGCTCCCTGGAGCTCTCTGAAGATCACTGCCCAGTGATTAGAGGAGATGCTAAGGGGACTGGGTTAGAAACCTCATGCTGGCTGAGCTGGAAATGCTCCCTAGAAGGAATCCTGATTTTGTTGTGAGTGATCTCAGAACGAAGCTCACAAATCTGATGGCAGATTTGAGTAGAAAAAGAGAGATTCACATCTCAAAGTAAAATACTTTTTAAAAAAATTTTTTTGTAATTTTATTTTACCAATTCCACTTTTCCTACTTTTTTTCCCTACTGATTTATGTTAGCTAGAAACAAACTTGAATTTTCATACTCTTCTCCTTTCTTTTCTCCTTTTGAAGGAAGAAGGAGAGAGAGGGGGAAAAAAAGAAGGTTGGAAAATGAAAGGCACTTTACTCATTTAAATTTTGAAATAAATAAATTTTTTTCAGCTGATGTCAAATTAACTGAAATTGACTGGAAACATGAAAAATACGAGCGCAGCATTTTGATGCTCTTTGATTACGTATTTTCTACAGCAGGAATTTCTTGATTAAGAATTTTCAGCCAACTTAAAGGCACAAGTATTAGGAGTCCCTGCAATCTGGCATCCTGAGCCATAATCTTTCTGAGTAGCACTGAGGGATCTGTTTTAAGCAGCAGAGCATCTACACTACAGCAGAGTGGTGCCTGTAATACAAGCGAGGATAACACAGATTAATATTCTGCATCACACTGGGCTCTGTTATTTTTATCCTGCTGTTTCCTTCACTCACCATCTCATGACTCACACCCTCCCCACACTGGAATTTCTGCCTGGGTCTCGTGGCTCACTGGTGTTAGGGAAGATGTGGAGAGCTGTCTGGAGAACACCGTTCCTGCTTGAGCTCCAGGTCACTCTGAAAAACACAGAGAGGCAACAGAATTCAGTGGTTTGTCACACACCTGCTCTGGCTGTTGCAGCCTCCTTGTCTCCAGCACTTGTGAGGGCTGCAGTTCTTCCTTGTTTTTACAGCCTTAGTGATGTGTTGGGATGCAAGTCTCAGTTCCAGACAATCTCCTGGGAAGTTGGCACTGCACCAGCCTTTAGTGACAGTACAGAGATCAGCCTGTGAGGTGAGAAAGGGCTCTTGAGAGACAGGTGAATGTAATGCAAGATGAGTAAAAGAGCTGCTCCTTACATATTTCCTGGTTATCACCTCAGGGACATGGTCCTCAATGCCACACTAGGCAGAACATCCAGGGTCAATTCTTCCTAAACCACAGTTCCCCGATGTGGGATGGGAAGGCCAGGTTACAGGAGGAATTAGATGTCAAAATCCTTACTAACTGCACGTATAGCTACTTTGATCCAAAATGCTGAACATCTAAAGCCCAGTACAGTCTGCTGCTGTAGAATCCTGCACTCACATTCCCAATGGATTCAGTTCCCCAAGTGCCTGGACTCTGGCTTCTCTTTAAGTCCAGAAGTTACACGGAGTTTTCTAGTTAGGAACCTAAATTCTACCTCCTCCCAGAAATGAGGCTGATCAGAGTAAGCATAATTACTTTCTCTTACCTCCTCACTGAGTGGTAACGGACCCTGCTCAAGAATCACAATTCCCTCCTTTTCCTGCATCTGAACTTCCACCTCCATCTTCCTTGGGGCATTGCCTAACCAGTCAAAAGCCAAGAGAACCGAAGTTTCTCTCTTTATTAGAACAAGCAAATATTCTCTAAGCTAGAAGGAGTACTTCAAGCAGCAACTGGAGACCTTATCACCCTTCAACACAAAATACTCATACCAGAAAATAATGGATAAATCTCACTCTAGATGTTTTCTCTTCTTTTGACCTGCCCCTTTCAAAAATGAACTTCATTGAAAGGTGTCAAAGAAGCCTTGTCCACAGAATATTTACATCTTGCAAAAAAAAGGCGTTTATCTGGGGAAAGGAGAATAAAATCTAACTCAGGTAGGAGAATTCCACTCAGTAGCAAGATTCCCCTGATGCAGGTTCTGAAGCAATGGACCCTCCAGGACCTTAGACTGTATCTAGACAAAGTAACGCCCTTTTTTGCTGAGAAGGAGTCAGGAGTCAGCTGGTTCTGGAGTCAGTTTAGCAGAAGGACCACGTGTGATCCATTGTGTTATTCCAGCTTCCACAGGAAAACTTGTCAAAGGACATCAACTAGTGCTTTCTCACGAGCTTTTAGATCCCCTGGCCTCTTGCTTTTTCTTTTTGCTCCAGTCCGGCTCTCCAGGTAACAGTGGAAACATAAAGCATGTTTTATTTCTGTGGATGTTTTGTTCTCCAGATTTGTCCTGGGGCAAACTTCCTACTCCATCACATCAACTCAAGTGCTTCACATGGACTGATGATGACTCAGAGTAGTCAATGAGCCTTTTGTTGGTGAAACAGCCTCATCCAGCAGAGACTTTGCTGCTCAAACCCCAACACCAGCTCAAGCCACCCGTGACATGCTGTGCCCTCTGCTCTTGTCCCTCCCCAGCAGAAGTGGCTGCCTGAAGCGGGGCAGATGTGCACCATGGAGCAGGAAGGCTGACAGCTTGCACATCCACACCACATCCAAATGTCAGGTCTCCCCCAAATCCAAAGGGCAGAAGCTTCCCTCAGTCCACCCTCAGTCTAGAAATGTCTCAGCACAACAGTCACGCCCTTCCTCTCACACAATTCCCCCAGCTGGAGGATGATCAATGTGAGAGCCCCAGGAGACGCTGAGGAGGATGTGATTACTGACCTGAAATGAAGCACACTGCAAGAGAAGCTTCCACTAAAATCTCTTCCACTGGAGTCAGCACCTCAGGACAACAAATGTTGCTGCAGTTTGAAAGATGATTACAGAAAAAAAAAATTTAAAAAGCTAAAGGGAATTGGACCAGCCAGAGAAAATCTTATTAATGCAGCAGTGTCCTGCTGTGGGCTTTCTCTTTAACAGAGAGGCTCCTTGGTACTACTGAGTTCAACAATTTTTTGTTGTCAAACACGTTTCAGGAGTCCTTCAGAGTAAGGTTTGTCCTGAGCTGCAATCTCCTGTTGAACTTTGCAGCTGTTCTAAGCAGACTCTATGAATCCAGAAGAACCCTTTCCATACCTTACTTCTCAGCTCTGTGTTATCACCTGAAGTGCACAGAAGGTCAGGAAAGTTCATATAAATATCTCAAAGAGGGTGTCAAGAGGATGGTGCCAGGCTCTCTTCAGTGGTGCTCAGTGACAGGATGAGGAGCAAAGGCCACAAACTGAAAACAAGAAGTTCCACCTCAGCATGAGGAAGAAATTCTTTCCATTGAGGGTGGCAGAGCACTGGAACGGCTGCCCAGGGATGGTGTGTGGATTCTCTCTCTCTGGAGGCATTCCAAAGCCACCTGGATGTGTTCCTATGTCACCTGCCCTTGGTGACCTGCCTGGACAGGGAGGATTGGACTGGATGAGCTCCAGAGGTCCCTTCCAGCCCCAAGGATTCTGTGAAACCAATCACTCAGAACAGTCAGACTTGCAAAGAGCAGCCTTCCATTCACACAGGGTTGGTCTCTGCACTTCCTTCCACTCTTCTCCAAACACAAGGAAAGGAAGATGCAAGGACACTTCTGTTAACTGCAACATGGGATAGAGCAAAGCAAGGGACTTTCTCCATGAACTGCTTTTTCTGGAGGATGTTAGGTGGCAGAGACATTTTTTCTGGAAACATTGCTGATTCAATCCTGAGTTCTCTGGTAAAAGTTTCCTCAATCATAGGGGAGATGAGCTCTTTGGACCTCTCACAGATGGTAACTCACAGTTCCTACAAGCTGGAGCAGGTTGGTTCATTTTAAACAAGACCTTTAATATTTAATAGTGTGATTTCCTTCTAGTGATTCAGAAGAAGGAGTTGCAATCCAGAGGGTAAACTAAATACTAAAATAGTATATAGTCGCTATAATTTCTAGAGAGCAATGATCAAAATTGCCTCACATCTGTACTCTGCATTCCTGGAACTCAATCTTCATGGCAAATGGATGCCTACCATTGGATAAAAATGTCATCTGGCACTGAAAACAACAAAGAAGCATGGTAGTTCCTCACTCAGAGCATCACTAAAAAGCACTTAAAATTACTGACGTAAGATTAAAGCCTTAAAAATAAAACCACATCATTAAAGAGCAGGAATTTTGCCTTGAACATGAAGTGTCACCAGTTTCAAGACAAGTATAGTTCTATATTTGGAACAAGAATTAATGGGAAAGGAATCTGAAAAACCCAAACATCACTACTCAATATTTCTTCATGAGAAATGTGTGAGATACTTCTCCATCTCACAAAGAGTTTCTGTCCTAGGAAGAAAGGTTCACAGTTTGCTTTTCCAAGAAACTACAAGTTTTGTACTTTCTAATATTAACTGATTTATGCAAATTTTATACTTATCCTGTCCATGAATTAATGAGTTGCCAATCTTGCGGTATTTTAAGTCAGATCAGCACCAGATGGAGAGCAGACTTGTTTAATAAGGGATTTTATCAAAAGAGTAATTAAGCAAGTACACATCTGAAATACAGTGTCCATACTGACAAGTCTAACAAACTTTCCTAAGGAACTACCTGATTCTGTGGTGGCTGGATTTCGTTTTAATCTCTTGGCAGAGATCAGTATCCTTTACTTGCAAAATGTCTAAACTCAGCCCTGAGCTCAGTTCTGACCCCTGTGAAGTCAGTGGCACTACACCAAGTGTCTTCCACTGCAGCAGGACTGGGACTTACTGTTTTAAGTCAGACACTGGCAATTACCCAAAGTGCACCCTTTGACTGCCCTGGCAAGGCCTAGATTAACTCTTTCACTCCAGCTTAATTAGACCAGCCTTGGTATGTTCAGCAGTATTAGAGCAATCTTCCTGTGGCATTGCCTTTCCTCTGTTCCTGCTCCTACACAGGCTCTGTGAGCACTGACTTTTTCTCTGTGAACTGGGAATGCAGACCAGAAGCACCTTCCCATCAGAAAAACACAGGTTTTACTGAAACAACAGCAACTCTCCGCATAAACTGCAGCATCAGGTCAGGTTTGCCTATGGCAAAGGCAAATTTAGGCTGGCACAAGGCGGTGTTGAGTCTGACAAGTGTGTGACTTGCACAGGTGCTGCTGGAGCTGGTGGGAGGTGTTGCTGTGACTCATGGAGCTGGCAGAACTAACAGGGCAGCCTGGGCAGACAGTCCTGCTAATGACTCTGCTGCTTGTGGGAAGAGCCGGGCCATTCACAAACTGAAAAGGAGCAAAAGATGTTTCAGGAGCAGCCACAGCTTCTCTGGGCAACCTGTGCCAGGGCCTCCCCACCCTCACAGGGAAGAATTCCTTCCCAATATCCAATCTAACCCTGCTCTCTGTCAGTGTGGAGTCATTTCCCCTTCTCCTGGCACTACATTTGTAAAAAAACCCTCTCCATCTTTGTCCCTGCAGGTATTGGAAGGGATTTGTTCCTGTGAAGCCTGCACCTGCTAAAAGAAAGGCTGAATGTCCCCTCCCAGTGAGTGACACTCTTGGTGTAACCATGGGAGAAGACCAGACAAGGCTCCCTGGTGCTGGTGTTCCACGGAATATTTAAATTTTCTTTGGAAAGATAAAAATGAGACAGAGTAGCCAGCAAATTGAGTAAATGCTCAATTAATTTACAATAGCTGAGACAAAAGGAATGTTGAGATTCTTCAGAGAAGGAGGAACAAGCTGGGTGAACACACAGCAAAATGGCCAGTAAAACCTGCAGCAGCATAATGTGCAAGAAAAAATCCTCAGTGTATCACAGAGCTGTAAAATTTTGTCTGTGCTCTGAAACAATACATTCTGGGTATTTACAGTGATGCTGGTTAAAAAGAAGGCAACCCAGATTGAAATCTGAATCATCCTGACACTTAACCAACAATGAATATTCAAGATATCTGGCTGCCACCACTTAGAATTCAGAGTCAGTGCTCTAAATTCTACCTCTGGGAGACCCAGTGAAGAGTTTCACTGCCTACAAAGTGAAGGCTTGAGTTCACCACACAGAGTGCAGTCACAGCTGTAACAGTGACAGGGTGCACGAGAAAAAGAGTGAAAGTGAAAATGTCTTTACAGTACTATATAGATCAGCCCATTTCAGGACCCAGCTTTAGGTGCTGGAGCTTAAAACTGACTAAGAAGCCTTACAGGAGATGTGTGAATGATCCACAGCAGAAAATATGAAAGCAAGAAGAAGAATTACTTTTTAATACAAGATGTTATTAGGCTATGGAACTTAGTGACACAGGTCATCAGAGAAGCCAAAAACTTAACTGGATTCCAAAGGGCCAGGACACTGAAGGAAATATCCAGATTATAAATTACAGAAAATAAAAACATGGAATAAGTGCTATTCCAGATACCTTTTCAAATAGTAAGCACTAATCTGGCATCCTGTGATGCCACACAAGGTCTTTACACATCAGTTCAGTACTTACAACACCCCAGGTAAGTTTGGTTATGGAAAGACCAAAAATCCCATTTGCCTAGAATTGCTCCAACCTACTACAGCTCAATTTTTCCCAGCTTAATCATTATGGACTGACAGTGACATCCAGCCTTATATAAGAGACCACAGAACAGACTGAGTCATAATTCAGGGTCCAAGCTGACAGTGAGGAATAACTGCCTCACCCTGATCCTTTCCCAAAGTGATTTTTGCCACCAGTTCAAAACAGGGCTCAGACTAACCCCTGCTCCACCCAGCCAGCAGTGGGAAAGTTTACCAAAACCAGCAGCAGTTCTATTTCATCCTCTCTGCCTGCTGAAGCCAGTTGCAAAACATCCATTCAATTCTACAGCAGAACAGGTCTTCAGAGTCCAAACCCAGTCTGGATCAAGTAAGGGTGGAGTGGGCATCTCTCTGGTCCAAATCCCAGTCATAGTTTCACAAAATGGTTTGGATTGGTAAAGCCCATCTCATTCCAACCCCCTGCCATGGACACCTTCCATTAGTCCAGGTTGCTCAGAGCCCCATCCAAGTCAGCCTGGAACACTTCCAGGGATGGGGCAGCCACAGCTTCTCTGGCAAACCTGTGCCAGGGCCTCAGCACCCTCACAGGGAAAAATTCCTTCCCAATATCCAATCTCACCCTGCTCTGTGTCAGTGTGAAGCCATTGCCCCTTGTCCTGTCACTCCAGGACCTTGTCAAGAGTCTCTCTCCATCTTTCCTGTGCCCCCCTTCAGGCACTGGAAGGGACAATGAGGTCACCCCAAAGCCTTCTCCTCTCCAGGCTGAACAATCTCAATTCCCTCAGCCTTTTTATAAGGACATTTATCATCCCTGGGATCCTGGACTGATTGCTCTGCAGCTCAGAATGGTAAAGTTTTTTTCATTCCTTTCAAGATTAAGTTACTCTTCATTCAATGCCTATGAAATTTGATAACAGCTATGACATAACTGGTATTGAGCAGCACAGGTCACCCTCAATGCCACCTGTACTTCACCATGGGTGATACCAATGGCCCTCAAAGCCATGTTTGTCCTGGTAATCCCTGTACAGCCATTCTAATTCAAAATAATAAAGATTAAATTTGTTTTAGTATTACAAAGCAGACTCAGTTACAAATAAGTCAGGCTTACCTTATTCCACATGTGATTATCCACAAAGGAGTGTGCAACAATTTGATTCATTGTAATTAAGAACAATTTTTTCCTAATTCCCACTCAGATTACACTTCCCAAGTGTTCCCATGTAGGTGAAGCCTTACAGATTTAGAAAAAAAATCAAAAAGCTCTCCAATCTCTGGAGAATCTCCAATCTTCTCTTTCTAGAGAAGAGAAATTGCTGTCAATTTTTGCCTGTAAAATCTGGAGAGTCACAGTAATGTCCTTTTTACATGCACCGCACCTTCCCCAAACAAATGTAGCAGGAGCAAAATAGGCCAAAATTCTGCAACAGGAACAACAGGATGATTTTCAGAACTTACATGTGCTGTGGCAAAGCCCCAGATACACTTCTGTTGCCAAATACCTTTTGATTTATCACCTAGGGTATAACAAAATTTAACACTCAGTTATTGCAGATTTTGCCTCTTCTTTTTTCTATTTTCTTCCCCTCGAGCCCCTTTTTTTTTTCTTCGGGAAAATATGCTTTTGTAAGATATTTCTTGCTTCTAGCCTGTGTACTTATAGCATTATTTTGAAAAGCCACTGGGCAGATGGTCCCCAAATGTGAGTTAATAACTTGTAGGTAGCTTTTGGGGAAGCTTTTTGAAATCCCTTCATGCAAAATGATTTCACAAACTGCCTGCCTGCCATTCTTTGGCTCTTTGAACAGACTGCTTCAAAACGGTCAAGAGAAAAAATGGCAGATTACATTCCATTTGTTTTGCAGCAGGCTGCTACACTTATTTTACCATGGTAAAAGAACATAAAGGGAAAATAAAGCACATACACAGCTTTCACTGAAGATTTTTCTAGACCTGGAAGGCATGACAGGCTTCAAGGTGAGGATGTTTGGGCCTCTGCAGCAGTTCTTACCTTTTAGAATCAGGCTGCTTTTTGAGAGGCTGAGCGTTCAACGATTATGAGTCAGACTTCAGAGCATCATAAGATTAATGTAAAAATTGTATTTCCAACAGGAGATTCATCCCGTTCACCACTGGTTAGTTAGAGACACCATGTGCTTTGCATGGTATAAAGTCAGTGAGCATTTCGTCACTGGTTTTGAACAGATTTCACCAGAAATCCATCTCTGACAAAATTCTGCAGCCTTTCTTAACAACAGCAGCACATCAAATGCCTTCTGATCCTCACCCACCTTTGCCTGTGTGTGCACCAATCAAGCATGACTGCCCTCTCTCCAGGGTGATTCATAGCTTTAGAAAATAGAACAAAAAAATATTGTATTTTCAGTTGGAAAGGCCCAAATGTCTGAGCTCTCCTCTCCCAGTGTATATTGAGCCCAGCACTGCTCTGTTCCAGGTGCAAAATCCAGCACTTGTTGTTAAATTTCATCCCATGGCTCACAGACCAAACCTCCAATCTCTCAAGGCCTCCTGGCCCTGCACGAAGTTTACAGCACCTCCCAGTTTGGAGTCACCAGCAAATTCCTCATCTTCCTGCATCCAGGTCCTTGATAGATAGCTGAACAGGACTGGCCCTAGACACATTTCATATGGCATTACTGGAAGCTCTCATCCAGAGGATCTATGTTGAGCACAGCCTAAGAATGTGAACACAGATCCATTCTTGTAAAGCCTTCCCTGGTAAAGCCTTCCCTCTCTTCCTCCTGCCTCTCCAAGCTCAGCACTGCAGTGCAGCAGAAAAGGATGTGAGCTCAAGGTTTTCTTTCCTCAACCTTTAAAAGAGGAAGGAAGGAAGGAAGGAAGGAAGGAAGGAAGGAAGGAAGGAAGGAAGGAAGGAAGGAAGGAAGGAAGGAAGGAAGGAAGGAAGGAAGGAAGGAACTCTGCCTCCAGATACAAGGCACCGTTTGCCTTATTTCTTAGCACAACTCTGCTTCTTGCTGCCACCCTGCAAATCCCATCTAATTAGCATCTGCAGCACCTCAGAGAAGTCTGTGAACATACCATGGTCTCTCCTGTGTTGATAGAGCAACAGCTTAGGACAGCTCATGCCACAGCTTTTGCCTAAAAGAAGCAGTTTTAATTCCACTCCTTCTTTCCCCCAAGAAGCCAGCTATCCTTCCAAGAGCTGTAAAAAGAAGTTACCCTCTTCAAGGCCAGTGTCCTTTTGCCAAAGTTGGTTGGAAATGGCTAATGAGTTCAAAAGCTACTGAAGAACAAAAGAGTGACTAAAAAAACCACCAAATCCTTCTCCAGACTGAACCCAGCTCAGTACACTGCTGTCTGCAGAACTGATATAAACCTATTTCTGCAGTGCTCCACAGAGCCAACCACATGTCAAAATAGCTGCACCTGAAATTCCTGCTGAGAGGAAGGAGGGATTTGTCTTTACAAACAAGCTGTGGGTCTGCTGGTATATAAGACTAGCACTGAGAGATAAAAGAAATAATGGGAAGGATTCCACTAAGTGATGAATGGAAAAAAAAGATATTTGCCTTTACAAACAAACTGTAGGTTTGCTGATAAATTAAACTGGATGTTGAAAATGAAAGAAGCAATGGGGAAAACCCATGAATTCCATAAAATTAAAAATTAAAAGGGAGGGTTATACACTAGTGAGGAATCTCAGGTATCAGGCATTCTGGGAAGTCTGTACCTCTCAAATATCTGGGGAAAGAGAGAGGGAAATGCAGTCAGGAAAATAGGATGAAAAGGAGGCCTCCAAAAGTTTGAGCGACTCCAGGAGAATGCCCCATGGCCTCTCCCTTTATTTGAATAAAGTAAAAGGATTCTTCTGCCTCCTTTTTGGACATAAACCTCTGGTGTTTGTGGCTTCTTTTTCCTGACACTGCTAAGGCCACCACTAAGCCACATCCCCAACAGGAGCCAACCCTGGAAGCCCTGCTGGGAACACAACACCTATCCATGGCACCATGGCATCCTGCCACCCTGCTGAGGGTGCTTTCAACTCCTGCATCCAGGTGGTTGACAAGTAGACGATGACTGTTGAGTAAGGAGCACCAGGCACAGCCCCATCCACCCAGCCTGGAGTATGGAAATCAGGAGGGAGATGATGATGATGAGGCAGAGCCTGCTGAGCCTGCAGAAGAGACAGAGGGATGGCACAAGGATGCTGTGCACAAGGCAGGGGGAGAGCTGTGCTGGCTGCCTGGAGCACCGAGGCAGGGGCAGCTCAGCACATCCTCATCCTCCTGGACAGCAGGGAAGGCTCAGCACGGAGTCTGCAGCACCCTGCCAGCCTCTGCCAACCTGGCATCTGCTCTGATGAGGCAGCAAACACAAGCCCCCACCAAACCCATAAAAACTGCTGACATTCACAGCACCGGCAATCAGCTGCACTCATCCTCCAAATTCCACCAGCTCGCTGGGAATTAGAAAGCTGCACGTTTGGTTTGCTGCAAACCAGTTCAGCTCTAAGCTGCCTTGTCCCAGTCATGTCAGCACCAAACTGGAGGGAACAGCCACAGATCAGGCAGATTTGTCTGCATTTATTTCCAGTTAAACCTTGGAATGTTTGCTAGGAACTCCTGTCGCTGTACCCTTCTTTGGGAAAGATGCTAATTGGCTGTTTGTCATCTGATCAGAAAGGGGATTGAATATTGCCTGCCCAAGTCACAGCCTGCTGAAATTCATTCCTGCCCTCTCTTTAAATTGAGAAGGCAAGTCTGGCACACACCTGAGCAAGACACTTTATGTGAAAGGCTCCTTTTCAGTACAGGTACCTGGCTCATGGTTCCTATCCAACAGAGACTAAAACTTTACAAAATCAGCCACTGGCAGCACTCCCAGGATATTTTTCCATTCGCACATATTTCTAAAAATGTCAACGCCAGTCTAACCATTCTCATCTGGGGAGCCTGACATCAGATGTACATTAGCCCAGGAAAAAAAATACCCAAAATGCAAGCCCCTTCTAAAAAGGAAAACAAATTCCAAGTACATTACACTGGCTCCTGCCTCTGGGCTTTCTGAAAAGAGAAGAGGAAATTTTACAGTGTGATTTTACACCCATGACAATTCAATTAGAAATCAGACAAGAGAATGGGGATGGGTTTTACAGGGATGAGGAGTGGATGATATGTCAGAGTCCTGTTCAAGCCTGACTTCCTGTTTGTTTGGGTTTGCTACCCAATAGCAGACAAAAAGTCCCAGGCAGGACCTTCAGAGCCACGTGCAGTCCTGGAATGAAATCCAGACAGCTAAACAACACTGCATCTGGCTGTGGGAGAGCTTCCCTAGGGAGAAAGCATTTTGGCTTGAGCATTTTGTTCCAATCATCAGTCTCTGATTATTTTCTCTTCCAAATTCGGACCCTTCACACCCCTCCCCAGCACCACCTGCCTTGCCTGACAGACGAGTGCAGCCAGGACATACTATGCTGCCATTTGGCCACGCTGAGTCCAGGCAGCAAAATTATTGTTTGCACACCATGCCCATAGCACATGCTGCCAGCATTCCCTCCCTGTTCAGAGAGATCTCCGTTTAATTTGGGCTGTCAGGAGTCAAGCAAAACAAAAGATGTGACTGCAGAACTCGAGTCTATCTGAGCAGGATTCCTGGAGCGGAATCCAGTTGACTTCAGTAAACCGCAGCTACGGAGTGAAGAGAGTGCAGGGTGTGCTTCTGAGATATTTTAAATATATATTTCCATGAATGCTGCAAAAATTACTTTACAACTGCTCTCCCTTGGGGAAATAGTTAGAAAGCCCTCCTCCCCTTACTGGCTCTGATGATGATTGCATCTGCTCACCTTCAGGATGTGTTTTGCACCTGAATTACACTTATGCTTGCTTGCAAATCTTCATGTTTTCTACATGTGCATTTCACTATGTATCCTGTCTCTAAATATTAACTCATAAATACAATAAACAGAGTTTTCAGCCTTGCTTGATGAACCAGACCTCAAAGAGTGATACCCTGGCACAAAAAGTTCCATCCCTTTTTTCCCAGGTGGTGCACCTCAGCATTCCAACTTCCACATTCTGGTGGCCTTTTCTTTATGACACCCACACTAAACCATGTGCCCACTCATCTGCTGAAGGAAAAATCCCATCAACCTGTCCTTAGTTGTCCTTTCAGAGGGATTCACTTCTCACCCCCTTCTTGGGGTGTTTTGACAGCATTAACATCTTAAACTATTGTAGTTGGAGCTGTCAAGACCCATGGATTACAGAAGAGATTTTAAGTAGCAGTTCACTTCTAGACACACACCCTTTCTTCGCCCTCTGACTGAATTTAACTCATGTTCCATTCCCTGGGCACCAATGGCATATAGGCTCATTTTGAAGCCTACAGAGTAATTCTACTGCTGATCCACTTTCTGTCTGTGCTGGGTGGTCTGTGGTTTCTTCAGCCCTAGAATGCAATGTGTCCCCACCCCTTCCTTGTATTTTTATTGGTTTTATTTTTTGGTTTGGTTTCGGTTTTTAATTTTATTTTAATGTACAGTCATTCCCTGGTGTATCCTGTTGGATAGCAAGACCAGCTTGGCCACCAGTGCCTCAACTGGAATTCTAAGCAGACTTAGAAGATGCAACAACTGAAACACAAGATACAGGCTACACTAGGGCCAGACAAACAGGAAAATCAGCCAAAAACCAAAGCAGCATCATCCACCTCCCACTGTCAGACCCACTTGTGCTCCTGTGTGTGCAGCTGGAAGAGTGCAGGGATTTTTAGTCAGAGATGCATATAGATGAGTGCAGGTGGAAGCAGAATTAGATGAGAACAGATTTTGGCAGGAATAACTGCTCTCAGTGAATAGAGACTGATTATTGTTTAAGAATGTGCCAATAGGGGGAAATGCGTTGAGCTTTTAAGATACCCCAAAAATTGTCTGAGGGCAAGAGGCATCAAAGCTGTATCTACACTTGCCATGTCAAGAGTTGGAGGGAATGTTCCCAAGCAATTAATCACAATCAACCACCCTTAAAGGCTGGTTAGACTGGTAAATCTGCAGCCAAGCACCCTCTTCCAAAATACTTCCTGGGCAGGATGTGGGAAGAAGCAGAGGGCAGAAGGGAACCCAGCAGGCTGAGTGCTGAACACCTTGTTTCAGAGCGAGCCTCTGGCAGCAGGAGCTCAGCCTGGCTCCTGCCAGCTGGCCTCAGTGCCAGGGAATGGTCCTGGGCACATTTCGTTTTCTAATATAGATGCAGTCAGGATGTCTATGAGAATTTGTATCTCCTCCTCAGGGCAATACCAAGCTTCCTTTTTAAGAACAGAGCTACGCCGTTTTCCACTAGCAAGAAGCAGTGCAAATGCTATTTTGAAATGACCTGTGTTCCCAAGCCTTCCAGAGAGATTTCTCCCTTGTGCTCCAGAATTCTGCACTTCTCAGCCTCTGCTCCATTTTAAGTGTGTGTCCCTGAGATGGAGATGCTCTGGGAGACAAGTGGGAAAGGGGAATCTGACCAAAATTTTGTTGGTTACTGGAACATAGTCTGCCAGATTGCAGGAAGATGCCAGTGCCTGCCTTGGATCCACACTTTAGCACATTCTCCTAAAAGCAGGTGCCTGCATCCTTTCAAGGCACAGACTTTTAAAGCAGGATCCTGAGAGATCCTGTGCAGATATTTTGCCCAGTGGCTAACATCCAGAGACAGCTGTGGGAGCCACCATCCCTTTCTCAGTCAAATGCCCTGACAGCACAGCTGTGGATTCCTGCTCTTCCCTTTGCTTCCTCTTTGGCTCAAGGAACACTGTCTCCTCCAAAGCACAGAGGCTAAGCTTAAGCTAGAGGGCATTCCTTCCCAGAACAAGCTTTGTCACTCTCCAGACCCCCTGCTTCTTTACACCATTCTCTTGCATAATAAAACACCTTGTATTTTCACAATAACCTTCCTTTAAACAGCCCCCATGAAAACTACTGTGTTTGATGAACTGAGAAACTCGTACAATTTGCTCTGCAAATTCATGTTAAAAGAATCACATTCAATCACACCCCATTAGATTTTCAAATAATTTCAAACAAGACAGAAAAAAAAATTATAAGGCTACATTGCTTAAATAATTAAAATAATTTTTCACCTCTCCACTCACAGGCATTTCTGCCTATAATTAAGCTGAACTTGCTTGATAGAATTAAGCATGGTATAATGTAACTAACCTCTACTAAATGAAGGGAGCAAAGCAAGCCCTGGTATGGATTTTGTGTTATTTTCTGGGGGAATTACCTCGTGCTAGGACACCATCACTGGAGTGAAATCATGCAAAGGAAGAAATTCTACCTGCTCCTTGTACACACCAGATCATTAGATCAATGTAGTCTATTTAAATCACATCTTTTCCTCCAGCATCTTTATTGAAACATCAATCCTGACATAAATATTTATTATACACATGTATAATAGTATGTACGGTCATGAGGAGAGCTGCAAGGTTTCATTGCACTCCTCACCCACAGGAGTGAGGAAAACACCACTCCTGGCCAGGGATGGACATGGGATTTGAGAGAAGAGACCTTATATTTTAACATTTATGTCCAAACTGGCTTTGCCAGAAAACTAGAGAAGGTCAGAGTAGCCACTATCTTGAGAGGGAAATTATTACTTGTTTCCATCCAAGGTGGCTCTTCCAGCAACTTTCTTTCCAATGTCAATTTTAACACTACCACAGGTGCTTTCCACAAAATCCCAAATGACAATCTCATTGCAAATGGAGCACACAGTTGAAGCACAGAAATATCTTTCTTTCTTCTTTTCTTCCTGTCAATCAAGTGTTAAAACCTACACTGATTTATTTGGAAACATCTCCCTGATGACTGTGAATAATTTCTACAGAAGACAACCTGCAGATGACTTTTGGTAAATTCTATCAGGAAAATTATTAATTCTGCAGTAACCATAAAGACTGTGCTAGAAAGCCCAAGCTCTAATGAAAACACTTTCCTGCCATCTAGGAAGGATATTAATTTTATTATTGGATCAGGTTTTTTCTGGAGCATCCACAGCTTCTCTGGGCAACCTGTGCCAGGGCCTCACCACCCTCACGGGGAAAAAATTCTGCCTAATATCCAATCAAAAACTACTTTCTGTGAGTTTGAAGCCTTCTTTTTCTTTTAAAAGTTGGTATTTCTCTTCAAAACTTCTAATTGCAATTAATTCCTTAGTCATACCATTATCAGCTTAATTTTTTTTTTCTGATAACCATTAACATAGAAGTTTCTATTTCATATTATTTCAATGATTACTATAACCACATTTTTCACAATATTTCATCATACAAATATTAGATATGTTCTGGTCAATGGGTCCACAGAGTTACTGGAGAATTTCCATGTTTATTCCTCCTATGAGCTGACACACTGATGTCAGGTGGCAGACATCAGTGAAGAATATCAACACCCTGAGGTCCCAAATTTAGGCGAGAGAAACAGAAATTTAACAAGCTGAGCAGGAGAAATGGGAACCAGTTAATGCATACAGAAAGAAAGCTAAAAAACCCCAAAAAAACAAAAAAAAAAAAAACAACAAACAAACAAAAACAAAAAAAAAACAAAAAAACAACAAACTACAAACAAACCAAGCAAAACTCAAACATTACAGAACCTACAAAAGGACTAAATGGCACAATCAAAAAAAAAATATTTAGTGGTGCTCTATATAGCGGAAGTCATGGCAGAATGATTTGGGGACAATTATTTTAATAGGTCATAGGCTATATTATTATAAATATCCTTTCTATTTAATTTTCTGGACATTTGTAGCTGTGAAGTGAGGCTGGTGGTCACACAGTGACATGACTAAAGCTGAACCAAATGCAGGCAGATGCTGTGACAGCTTCATCTCCGAGTTTCCTTGTTGCCCCTCTGTCCTGCATGGGATCAGCTATTGCTGCCTGCCACACAACATTCCCATCCCACTGCTGCCCAAGTGACAAGGCCAAAGTCTTGATGAGGTGCTTAAAGCCCTCCTTCTGTTATTCCCTAAATCTGGCAGCAACCACCCTGCCAAATTCCACTCCTGTTCATGGCATCTTGCTCAGTGGCTGCATCAGATGCCACTGAGTGCTCTCCTCATTTGACCTCAGCTTCACTGGCACTGAGCAGGAAGCAGAATTTCAGAAGAGGCTGTCAGGCATTGGAGTGAGCTGCTCAGGGAGGTGGTGGGGTCACCATCCGTGAAGGTGTTCAAGAAACAGCTGGATGTGGCACTCAGTGCTCTGGCTCAGCTGGCAAAGTGGTGATCAGTCACAGGTTGGACTTGCTAACCTTTGAGATCTTTCCCAATCTCAGCGATTCTGTGATAGGTTTCAGAAGAGTCAGACTTGCCAGCACCACCTCCACCAGCCCAGCAGTGTCTGCAGCTGGAGGGGCCAGGGAGCAGCCAGCAGGAGTGCCACCTTCTCCCTACGGAGCACAAATGAAAAGAGCACACAAAAGAGGGATTTGTTCATGCTGGCAGAGCAGCATTAAGTCCCCTCCGTGTTCAGTGACCCCACCAGATGGGTCATAGTGCACAGCTGCTGGCATCCAGTCCTTGCCTGCAGAGCCACCCAGAGCCATGCAGACCACAGGAGGAATCTCTCTTCCCTGAGATCCACATCTCAGAATCCCGGTCCAGCCAAGGCCACTCCTATCTGTGCCTCTCTGAGCCCTCTCCTCCTTTGAAAGTCTTGGTCTTCCCTTCCACAGCCTTTTCTTTACCCTGCCTGTACACAGGGCATGGTGCAATTGTTCACAGAGCTCTGGGAGATGAATGGTGTTATATAACTGCTTGATACTGTTTTATCGTTTTTTAGGATGATGGAAAAGTAAAAGGGAAATGTGGACTCCCCTTGGGGCCAGGCTAAGCAAACTGAAGTTACATTACCAGTGACCCAAATGAACATTCACTTCAGCACCCCAAGAAGGCATTTTAGTGCAGTGTCCCACGTGAGAGGACAAGCCATTAGTAACTACAGCATGTGTGGGGTGAGGGAGCTTCTCTGCTGCAGCTCCCAGCCAAAGGAGTTCACAAAAAAGGTGTTGCTTTGTTGTTTGTCAGGGTTTGTTTGGGGGTTTTGATATCTGCAATGATTTGCTATTCATTAAGCTCTGGTATCTTGATGTTTTTGATATGGCAAAGAGGTCTGATCCAGCCTGCTGTTCATTTCAGGGCAGCTGACATAAAATCAACAGTGGTTAGGACATATTTCCTTCCTATGATGGGCCTGGAAGAGAAAACTCTCCTGTCTCACATTTCCAGGAGCCTCCTGAGGGATTCAGCCCTCTCTTACTCTCACACTCTTTTGTAGCACAAATTTGCATTGGCACATTATGTGACTATACCACATTCCTGTGTATTTGCCCCAAAATCTAAGCGGAACCAATGGCTCCAAGGTTTCAGCCCAATTTGTAACTCATCTTTAAATAAGCATGTGAGAATCAAAGGATACTCCGAGCTGGAAGGGACCTTCAAGCAACATCCAAGTCCAACTCATGATCTCAAACCTCAAAACCATTAAGATCAATACATCTAAAAGACTTGCTGAAAATTTTGTTGGTTTAAGCAGGTGTCCATGCTCCTGGCCACATCACTCAGTGTTTGGCAGCAGTAGCTCTCATTAGAAAGCAAATTTACTGTCTATAAGCCAAAAGAAATTATGTATTTATTCGTACAGGTGTCAAACCAAATTTCCCTGAACTGTGCTTAACAACTGTTTGGAAACCCAAGGCAAGCAAATATTTTTAACCATACTTTGAGAATTATTTGTTTTCTTTCCATTGGAAAGTTCTGTTTTTTGTTATGGAAAAACACAGCATATTCAAAGAGAAGGATGAATTTAATTTCCTGTCAGATGAGTGAGCTCAGGCAGCTCCAGGAAGAGAAGGCAGCACTTGAACTTCCATGAGGGGAGAACCAGTTCAATGAAAGCAATGAAAGGACACATGTTGGGAAGAAGAAAAGTGGGAAAGGAGGGAGGAAGACCAAGCCTTCCCCTTGTGTCACCAAGACCCACGCCCCACAGCCCTGCTTTCACCTACATCAGCTTGCTACAATTGCCACAGAGATGCAATCCAGATCCCTAAAATCCTTACACAGGATTCCAAACAAGTGGCTGTGTGGACACAGCTCTGAGGAGCCCACAGCCTGATCCAACACAAGGTGTTGGTGGTTAGGAAGGTGGGGGCAATAGAGAAAGACCACCCCAAAACTTTATCACTGCAAACTGTTTGGTGCTTATTCAGGGGAGTCAGATGGAAGTGATCACCGAGAGCAAATCAAAGCACTTGTCCTGAGCAAAAAGCCTTACTCTAAGTCCGCCAATGACCTAGGTCTCAGCACATGCAGAGGAGTTACACCACTTTGTTTCATCTGAGATCCAGCCTCACCAAAGAGCTGATTCTGCACTTCCCAGCAAAGCAAGCTGGAGATCTCCCTGAGTCTGGAGTGCAGCTGCACTGGGCACTTTTCCTGTCCGTCTTGTTTCAGACAGCTCCTCAGCACATTACAGCCTCATTCCACTTCTAAATAAACAACCAAACCACCCAAGAAACCAACATCTAAAATCCTAAAATTAACGTGAAAGATGCTGTTCTCTATTATGAGATTCAAATTCCTTCCCCTCAGCCCTGAGTTTTGGGCTGAGCACTCTGTTCCTGAAAAGTATTACTTGCTTGGCACTTATTTTACTGACTAGGAAGGGAAAAATCATCATTCATTTGGGCATTATCATTAAACAGCACTGTCGGGGACAGGAAAGCAGCACTTGCATCTGGGGAAGAGAATGTCAGAGCTCTGCTCTGCAAAGCTGATTTCAATTTATCTCAGGACATAGATGAGGTACTTGAATAAATCAGAATCCCAACTGAGCACTTATTTATATTAGAAAATGCATTAGAAAACAAACCTTGAGCAATGCTGACAATCAAGCCTTCTCTTCTCTGCTACTCCTGCTATGCCACAGGATGTGGGAAAGGCATGGAACATCCTTCAGCAATACAACAGAAGTTGGAGGGGGAAACAGAGATGTCCTTTGCAAGAGAAATGGTAAGAAAGCTCTTTGAGCTAAAGGAGCAACTTTGTGTCCGTCTTCAGAGCAGCTGTGATCTCCACGAAGGTAATGTGTCACTCGTCTCTCAATAACATCTCAGCTGTAAAATCCACAGCGCTGAGAAGGTTTTGTTTGGAAATAAAAGAAACCAGGGGTGTGTTTTGATGAAAAGATGGTGCTTTCCATCCATGTCCGAGAGAAAAGCCACCGTTATTCGAGCAGCACACCACATTTGAATCCTGAAGTGCCATCCACTCCCGGTGCAAGGTAACAAAAACCAGAGAACTGTGTACACAAATGGTGTGTGCATACATAAAGGTGACTGATACACACGCTCAAGGAATCGGACAGTGGAAACAATTTTGCAGATATTGCACTCAATATTCTACTTTCTCATTCTGCCTATCCACTCCCTCATGGTTTTGATCTGTTGTGCATTTGAAAATCTGTTCAGATCACTTTCGATCTGTTGTGCACTGGAATGAAACCAGTAGCAGCACACAGGGCATTTTTTTTTTTCTTTCAGTCTCAAAAAGATAACAAGATAACAAAAGTATAAAACTGTAAAATCACAAAAAAAAAACCAAAAAAGGAAAAAAGCTGCACATACTTTTTTTTGAGTGGGGTCAGTAAGCACATGACTGAATTACTTAGAAATTCTGAAACAGGAAGGTAACTAATAAAATTATTTATAAAGAATTGTATCTACAGTATTTAATAATTTAAGGCTCACAAGAAACTAACATATCAATGACAACAGAAGTTTTCTGCTCTAGGGTTCAAAGCACCAAATTCACTTCACATACAAGATAACCAGACCTGTACTGATCACTAGTGGAAAACTCAGAAAGTGCTGATCTGCTAATGTTCCTAGTGCTTTAATGATATCATATTTCACAGGAATAAGAAATGTCCTTTCAACCATAAATACAGTCATACAGATACAAAATATATTTGAATAATTTCGATTTTAAACTACAGTACAAAACCCCTCAACCTCCCCCCTCCCATCCCCAATGCATTCATTCTCCACACACACATCCCCCCAATTCTTTATACTAAACTGCAACTGAATTGGTTAAAAATTATCCATTCAAAAACAATAACCATTTTCTAAAATAAGTTTCTACAAATTAGATTTTTCACTGTCATAATTTAGCAGCTCCTGCATCATGGAGCGTAGCTTATTCTTAGTCTATTTTAAAAATAGGTGACCCTTTGTGTCATGGAAAAAGAACATAAAAACATGTATTCCTGGAGGACTGCTCAGGACAGTGATCAATTTATAAAATACAGACTGACTTAAAAAACTAATTGGTACTAAAAGAATAATTATAGTAGCAAGTTTCTGACACCAGAAAATCCTTCTGAACTCTAACTGTCCCCTCTCCTCACAGGTCTGTTTCCCTATTGGTGTCCAGACAGAGAGCATAGAGGGATTTTCTGAGATCTACGTTACTTTTCGCTTTGATATTGGCTTTCTCTAAGGAGCTGGTGCCACTGTTGAACTCCTCACTGTTTTCCAAGTGCACAACAGATTTGTCCAGAGAGTTTCTACTGGGTCTTCGCTTTCCTTCTCCCCCCGCAGTGCTGCCCTGAGCGCTACTGTGTTCATCTTTGAGGATACCCTGCTCTTCGTGGTCAGTCTCTCGGTGGTAGAAGTAGTTGAAGTTGGACACGATGACAGGGACAGGCAGGGCAATGGTGAGCACACCAGCAATGGCACACAAGGAGCCCACAATCTTGCCCCCCACAGTGACAGGTCTCATGTCCCCATAGCCCACAGTGGTCATGGTTACCACTGCCCACCAGAAAGCATCAGGGATGCTAGAGAAATGAGACTCGGGGTCATCGGCCTCAGCAAAGTAGACAGCGCTGGAGAAGAGGATCACCCCAATGAAGAGGAAGAAGATGAGGAGGCCCAGCTCCCTCATGCTGGCTTTCAAAGTCTGTCCCAAGATCTGCAGCCCCTTGGAGTGCCTGGAGAGCTTGAAGATCCTGAAGACTCTGACCAGACGGATGACTCTGAGGATTGCCAGGGACATGGCTTGCTGCTGGCCCCCACCCCCATTGCTACTGCCAGCCCCGGGCTGCTGCTGCTCATGGGCCAGCTCGGTGCCCAGAGTGATGAAGTAAGGGATGATGGCCACGATGTCGATGATGTTCATGATGTTGCGGGAGAACTCGGGCTTGCTGGGGCAGGCGAAGAAGCGCACGAGGAGCTCGAAGGTGAACCAGATCACACAGGTGGTCTCGATGATGAAGAAGGGGTCAGCCAAGCTACTGGGAGACTGCATGGGTGGCGAGTCCCCGGGCGTGCCGTTCAGACCTCCGCCTTGTGGGGGCAGGGGTACGGGCATCTCCCTCTCGTCCCTAAACTCGGGCAGGGTCTCCAGGCAGAAGGTGATGATGGAGATGAGGATGACCAGCACGGAGACGATGGCGATGGCCCGGGCTGAGCTGGAGCTCTCGGGGTACTCAAAGATGAGCCAGACCTGCCGCTGGAACTCATTGCGGGGCAGGGGCTTCTCCTCCTCTTTGATGAAGCCCTCGTCCTCCCGAAAGCGCTCCATGGCCTCCTCACCCAGCTGGTAGAAGCGGATCTCGTCAGCGAACACGTCGATGGAGACATTGACGGGCCGGCGGAGCTTGCCCCCGGACTGGTAGAAGTAGAGGATGCCGTCGAAGCTGGGCCGGTTGCGGTCGAAGAAGTACTCGTTGCGGAGCGGGTCGAAGTAGCGGATGCGCTTGTCGGGGTCCCCCAGCAGCGTGTCGGGGAACTGGTTGAGGGTGCCCAGCTGCGTCTCGAAGCGCAGCCCCGAGATGTTGATCAGCACCCGCTGGTGGTGCATGGCGCCCGGGTTGGCCGCCGCCTCCTCCTCGTCGTCGCCCGCGGCCGCCATGGCCATGCCCCGGCGGTGTCCCCCCTCCTCGGGCGGGCCCATCTCGGCCGCGGGGCGCGGGGCGCGGGGCGGCGGCCGCGGCGGCGGCGCGGGGGCTGTGCGGGGCTGCGCCGGCCGCTCCTCGGGGCCGCCCGCTCCTGCTGCTGCTCCTGCTGCTGCTCCCGCTGCGCGGAGACCCGGCGGGGGCCTCTCCCGCTGCTCGTCCCCCGCGGGCGGCGGGGCCGGCGGAGAGCTCTCCTTGCCGTCGCTCAGCTGCGGCGAGCCGGCGAGGTGCAGCAAGTTGCCCCGCCAGCGCGCCCGGCCGCCGGCGGCCGCGGCATCGTCGGCGCCCGCGATGGCCGTGGTGCCGCCGTTCTCCAGAGTCACCAGCGCGATCTCCATGGGCAGCAGCAGCAGCAGCGGCGGCGGCGGGAGGCAGGCGCGTCTGAGGCGGCGGGCATGCTGCGCTCGCCGCTCCGCTGGCCACCTCCGGGCGGCCGCGCTGCCCTGCCTTGCCCTGCCCTGACCGACCCGCCTCCCCTCAGTGCGCCGCCGAGCGCGGCCGAGCGCGGCCCGGGGGAGCCGCCCGGGGACCCGGATATGAACGAGCCATCATTATATTATGGTGGCTTGACGTCAAAGAGGATCCCTCCTGCTCCGCGCCCCCGCGCAGGCAGCGGCAGCATCCCCCGGGAGCCGGGATGCCGCATCCCCCCGCGCCCCGCCCCGCCCCGCCCCGCCCCGGGGATGCTCGGGCAGCGGGGCCCGGCCGTGGGGATGCCCGCAGGTGTGCGGAGCTGCGGCTGGAGCTGCGGGCGGGCCGGGGCCGGGGCTGGGGCTGCCCTCGGGGCCGGGGGGCGCGGGGCACAGCGCTGCAGCCGCGCCGGGGATTACGGAGCGGCCCCCGTGCCGGGATTTGCTCGCTAAAGGGATTGCGCGCAGCGAGCGCTTCTGGCTGCGAACCCCCGCTCACCTCTAGTGAAAACCAGAACTGAAAGCCCCGGGGATTCCTGGAGCCTCTTGGCGTGTGTTCCTCCCCCTCCCCATTCCCCAGTGGAATAAGAACAAAGGAAAGGATTGGGTATTTTTTTTTTTTTTCCCCGCTTTGGGTTTCTCTCCCTGCTCCTGCTCCCTCGAGTTTCTCGCTGAATTAGCGCGGCTCCAAAAGGTGCTTCCCAAGCCAGCAAACGATGTTTCTGTCGTGCTACTTTCATGTTAACATTCGCAAACACTTTCCCGTTTATGCATTCATAAACCCGCATCCAAGGTGGAAACGTTCCAGTAGACGCACATTTTATTAGAGAGGAGCAAGCAGCTTTACACAATGACTTAAATTACAATTCAGTAAAAGTATCGACGTTAAGATCTTACTTTCTGTATTCAAGCAATGAACTCATCCATTCCATTCAAGATCTGCAGGGAAATACGCTAAATATATGTATGAATACTGTAGGGTTAGAACATGTAGGTATATGTGCACCACTCCAGTCTTGTGGAGTTTCTGGTTTTCCTACAAAATTGAGTGTGACCATTTTGCCTTCCAGTTGACATCACGGGATTTTTTCCTAAATCCTTATGTTGCTACTCATAGCTCCATCAAACACTTCACCTAGATTCACTGTGACTAGTGGATTTCCCTTAATTTAAAACATTACCTCTGTGTATGAAATATGCCCAAAGATATTAAAAGAGTAAACAGAAAATCATAACTGTATTAAACAGTTTCTGTAAGTGGTGGCTTGCGTTTTATCTCTGAGAACTGAGCACAGAATTGCCAACCTGTTTTGCCACCGTGCCAGTGAAATAAAGGACAGCTTTACTCACACAAGTAATTTCTAGAAGCAAAATTATGTAGAAGATAAGTTCTCCTTTGAAAATAACAGCCCTTTGATTTACAGTGATTTGCTGGGATAACATATTAAACCTGGAAAATATGGGATAATACCCTTTGGGACTAGCAAAACCCACGTTAAACACAGACACACCACAGACATATCTGTGCACCCCAACAAGGAGTGGCTGATCTGTACCAATGCATATCAGGAATTGCAACCAGAGAAAGGCTTGAAAGCTATTCTGGTTTTTCTACTCTGTCATTGCCTGTCGTGCAAGGCATTCTCCCTCCAAATATTGCCTCAGGAGCAACCCATTTATTTCAGGAGAAAACATTCTCAGACATCTGTGATGGTGTGCACCACACAGAGCAGAAAAAAGTGTACAGAGGAGCAGTAACTTGCTGTCTCTCAGATGGTTGCATCCATTCTGCCATTCCTTCATCAATAGCAGGGGATGCCTGGGAGGGACCACACCGAATTTAAGTTCTAGTTCAAGTTACTAGCAAGTTCAAGTTGCAGTGTTCACATCCTGAACTTGAAGGCAGATGGGATTATGCTAAGATGCAAAGAAAGACTTACCCTAATTCACCTGGAAGAAAGCCTTGCAGAAAACTCTATGAAGAAAATGTACATTATTAATTGATAGATCAGAAAAATGCATCTTCTTGTACAGCATTAAAATACATCTGCTTGCACAGCATTTGAGTAACTTGTAGCTAGTTTCTTTGCAGTTTTAAAAGGTCTGAGAACCTATTACGGTATCTGTGTGCATGGGTACAAAAGAAGAGCAGAGAAAAAGGACAAGAGAAAGTGTAGGATGATGTTAAAGGGGAAGGAACATCTACTCCAAGCAGGTAATTTTAAAGGAGAATTTTTATTTAATAGCCTTCATTTTTTCATTTCAATGTAAAGACCCTTTTGAAAAGCAGCAAAAAGCTAAGGTACTGGAGAGAAGGAATTGCATACAGACTAGGGAAGAACAGCGCTGAGATGTGTTACTGATTTTTTAACCAGGCGCTCCTTGGAAAGAATTTATTTGTCCATGTACTTGTGATTTAGCCAGAAATATTTACTACTCTTAGCACAGAAGATTGGTCCTTTACACTCCAGCACATCCACAACAAAACCTAGCATTCACTGCAGCTCCCACTGTGCCATTCCACAGCAGGTGTGGCTGCAGGGAGCTATCCTTCCATGTCCCACAGCAGATGGAAGACCCATTCCATGGAGAGGTCCCGCACGCTGAGAAATGAGCCCTGGCGATGGGCTGCATTCACCACTCACCCCCAAACACACCCATGCACACTCTAAACCCTCTGATACCTGGACCAAGGACACCTTGGAGACATCAGCCTACTCACAAATACTGCTCTTGGGCCATCCCTGTCTCTGTCAGGGCGTTGCAGCATCACAAAAATAAAAGCACAGTGCTGGGAGGTGAAGAGAGGCACACCAAGCTCTTGAGGCTGCCCACAGCCCTCCAGAGGAAAGGCTCATATTTCCTGTCCCGGAGGATTAAGTACCAGGCAATTGACAAATCACAGTAAACATCTGCATGGGAGCACTCCATCTATCAAGCCCTAATCCACGAAGCTATTCATTAATGAATTCAGCACATTCACACTGTTCTATATATAGAGCTGGCTGATCTTTTTAAATGTTTGGCTTCTAGGTGGTTTACATCTGTATCAACAGATTTTTATTTTTTGGGTGAAGCAATCTACTGCATTCTGCTTTTGCTTGTTTAATTGTTCAGTATAATTATTTTACTTTAAAAAAACCAAAAAAACCCCCCAATCCACAGACATATTTTCTGATAGTACATAAAAAAATCCAATAGCTAAAACCCAACCACGTCCCTGCATTTTATATTGCTTTGCAATTTTAAGCCTAAGTTCCTCTGGAAACTTTCCATCACACAAGGATGGAAAAAACATTAAATAGTAATTGATTTTCTTTTCTGCATTTTGTTTTGATTAAAATGAGAATCCCTCTCATTTATCTTCAGAGAGAAAGTAAGCACTGAGTAAATGGTCTGGTTAATTCAAAAGTAATTTGATCAGAACATCCATAATTTACATTGACTGGAACAGCAGGAAAGATGCTGAGCACTACCAGATATCAAGCTTATTCATTTCAGCAGCCTACTTACACCGTGCTTCACATCTTGTTCATGTAAACTGCTCTACAGACATCTAATGAACCACATTTTACAAAGGGGGACTTGAACACCACCATGTCCTCAAAAGTCATCTGTAAAGACTGAATAACACTCAGCCTGCTCTCTGCAAGCACAGCTGTGGAGCTGAGCATGTTGTATTCCTCACAGGAGCTGTGCCAGCCTCCTTCCAGAGCAATCTGCAGCCTTTGCCACTGATATTGGGAGAACCAGCATTTGGCCCAGAGATTTTCCACAAATCCAGCTGTGATAGGGTATTTCCAATTCATCCTCAAAGCTTTGGACTCTACTAGACAGCATGAGCCATCCAAGCTTGCAATTTATCATTTCCCTCCCTTTTGCCTTCCAGTGCTTTGGGTAATCTTTAACTCCAGGGACTTGATCTTAGAGAGGAAATCCCATTTGGTGCCTTTATTCTCTGTTTAATTCCAGGAGCACATAGCTGTACTCTCAGGTTTGTTTTTTGTCACAACAGCGTGGCCCAGGTGGACAGTTCCAACTGGGATAACCCAATTTTAAAGCAGCAGAGTGAAGACAAGCAAATGCAATCTGAAGGAGCCACTCAGCTATACCACTGCTGTTTTTTCTTCCCTGCCAGTGCAAATGCCCTCACAAGTGAATTTTGCTTGCATCAATGCTTCTGTAACAGCTGTGCTCCATGCCAGTGTCTGTTCCTGTATGGAAAATGTGGTGTTTCTCAAAACTCAAATCCCTCCTCATCAGTCAAATGAAAATACTTCATCCTATGCCATCAAAGTCACACCAACAAAAAGCTCTTACTCATTCAAGATCAGGCTGTGAGAAAGAGGAACAAATCAAAGGTTTCATGTCTAGAACAAATGGTGACAGCAGTGTCTGATTTAGGTGATCAGTCACTTCAAGCTGTCAGGTGACAGATTTGAACTTTCATGTTTTGTTACCACCTACGTGGCCAGTGACTGCAGAATCCACTGCTCTGTCACACACAGACACAAATTACAGTAGTTTCACGATTATAAACCGCACCTGAATATAAGCCGCACTTCCGGGTAGCTGGGAAGACCACGG
>VRYO01000369.1:6063494-6082763 GCA_009812075.1 Sialia sialis
AGTAATGAAACAGCTTTACTTGCATTGAGTCTTCAGGCTCTGGAGAGCCCCCAGGGGAAACCCTCCACATGAATATGTTAGATACACAGCAGATCCCCTTTTCCTGTCTTTCCAAGCAAGGGGAGGAATGAAGGACCCACCCAGGGATTTGCTAGTTCAAAATCTGAGAGAAGCAGAAGTCCAGTATGCAAAAGTGTCACTATTACTTTATTAATTAGCATGGAAAAATATTTCACAGGAAGAAAACCAACTAGCACAGATGCAGTGATTTTCATTCTCACCAGTGACAATCAGAAGAGAGGCTGCTCAAATCAAAAGAAGGACATTTATGATGTGTCTTTGTGACGGTGTGAACAAGTCCCTTGTGGCTGTGTGTGAAGGGGAGGAGGGTGAGGCATGGCAGAATATTGTTTTATCTTCCACATGTGTGTGGAAGGGCTGAAGAAAAGGTTTGGGGTATGAACACAGAGCAGTGAGGAACAAGTTGAATTTATTTTTTATAGCCACTCAACTCCAGGCCTTTTGGGGTACATCCATTTGCTCAGTTCAGGCTAGCTCTAGTCCTCTGGACAATCCCAAAGTTGGACTTCTTTGTATTTGAGGTGGATTTGGCTTGGCAATGGCAATGCGCCATGTCACTAATTCCAACCCTTTGTATTTCACAAAATACCACTGCTCTGTAATACCTGTTTTAATCAACTGAGCAGGATTCAATCAATAATTACCACTTTGTAGTTTAATTAGGATTTTCAAAGCATTACCATATCAAAACTTTAACAGTATTTAACAGTCTGAAGATAAATATAAGTGCCAAATTTTAGTTGTAATTGATTTAGGAGCAAAAAAAGAAGCCAATGAGTGATGTCTTAAAATCAATGGGGCTATGCAGCTTTGCATACCCAATGAATTCATTTTATACATTTTGTATTAATTCTTATACAATTAGGTAGTGAAGGTGGTTGCTTACGGTGGTGTTAAACTCTTTAGGTTCGACAAGAAGCAAAATTTTAAAATAACAGCATTAAAAATAATAACAAATTGGAGAAAGTAAGTTATGAATAGTTAACAGCAATCTATTATTTCTAGTTAAATTTAGGCATCTATAAGGAGTAATACCAAGTATCATTATGCATTAAAATCCTCTATTGGTATGAGACCAACCAAAGGGAAACAAACATTCCAGAAAATGGGACATGGTGACTTCTACTGCACTAGTTTCTTATTACGGTGAAAGTTCTAATAATGCCTTCTTTAGCTCCCAGACACTGAAGACAATTGCCCAGCCAGACAACCTGATGTCCAATTTTTTTGCTGCTGTTGCTGATATGAAGTTAAACCATCAGGAGCACCTAGTAGGAGCCCCCTTAGCAGGGCAGGATGGGATGCAGTGTACAGCTGAGTGTGGATTCCTGGCTGCTGCTGCTACCTGGACATTGATTTCCAGACTGGAGGCACAGGACCCTGCCTGATCTACAGGCTTAGATAGTTTTGTGGATGCAAAGAAACCCTCTACAGCCTAAGAAATGAGGCAGGGAGCTGTAGCTGGCTGCTAGACCTTGGACACTGAGTTAAAGATGGAAGGGAAAGGAGACCTTATCTTGCAGATGTGCCAAGGCTTGCTATGCTGGTGACTACTTGGCTTAGCTTGGCCTCAGCTCAATTAAGTGTGCTCCTCAGTTCCTTAATCCCTGAGTTTATATCATTCCTTTCTTCTCCCTAACCTGGGATATTTGAAGGCAAGACATGAGCCTCTCACACACTCCCCAGACACATTTTGTTCCTGAAAGCATGTCACAAGCAGCAGAGAACACACACGTTCCTCAGACTCTGCTCTCTGTGCCCTCTGATCTCCTTTAGGCCAGCTTTTCCCTCTTTCCCCTAACGTAGGTCCTGTAGTAGAAGTGTAGGAAGAGAGCCAGGAGGCTGAGGCTGTAGAGGAAGACTGCAATGTTGAAGCCATCAGGGAACGGGCACTCTGTGAAGAGGTTGTAGGAAGAATGAGCAGCAACGGCCACAAACTGGCACTGGAAAAGGTGGAGAAAAGAAGCAGCCAGATTAGGGACACCTCAGCTTGGCCATTGAGACCATCTCAGCTATCACAACATCCTAGCAGTGTCCTCAACCCAGAGGGTCACTGGCTTGCCTCTCCTGCCATCCCTGCCTTTCAAGCCCAGCAGTGTTTTCCCACCAGGAAAGATGCCCATCCAATCTGGAGGTTTAACCAACCCAGCCTCTCCCGCCCTTGGCCCATGTCTCTGCCACAGTGCAGTAACTGAGATGTTGGAATATGGAGACTAAAGGTGGGAGATTCCTCTTCCCCAGTGGTAATCAGGTTATTGTACCCATAATTATTTTTATTTGCATTTTAGCTTGCAGAGAGGAACTACAGATACTTCCCTTATTCATTTAAACATTAAACAATATATTGGGTTTTTTGTATTTTACTAAGTCACTTGTCTCAATACACTGAAGCAATGGGTTCTACCTACCAAAAAGCTATTAAATATTTTTTTCTTGTGCTATAATTTTCATTACAAGTACCTTTTTATTTCATTCAATGCTTTCTTGTTCTGCTTTGCTTTGCAGGCGAAGTTAGAATTCTGGAGCAACCTTCACTGTACCACTATTTTACACATACTTTCGGTTTGCTACATCTCTCTTTGAGTGGAAAAAACTCTCCTACAACCATTGTCCTTGTCTGGACCATTGCATTTATGCTTTATCTTTGAACACAGGGTTAGCTGAATTTATAACTTCATCAGAGATCAGGGAAAGAAAGTCCAAAGGGATTTTCTAGAGAAATAATAAATTTCACATATTTCTCTTTAACTTGCCTGTTTGCCTGCAGTTAGAGGCACCTTTCCTTTCTGAAGGAACTGAATCAAAGCTCTCCAATCTGCTGCCCTATTGAGAATCCAAAATTTCCCTGAATCACTGCCCCCACCTCTCCACATCAAGCTCTGTTTTCAGTGCTCCTTATACAACATAAACAGGAGGAATCCAATTGTTAATTTTCCTCTCCCCTTCCCATTATAAAGCTGTGGATAATTAGTTTGATATGGTCACTGAAGGCCTCCAACAGTCTTGTGAAAGCAGCATTTGGAGCAGGTCGCCCATGGCTTCACCTCTCAGAGTGGCACAGGAGGGCACCTGGGGATGTGCTGCTCTCGGTGGGCAGCAAACAGAGATTGAGCCAGTGAGGTGAGAGACAGAAGAGGCCGTCACACCTGACCCACGAGAGTGCAGGGAAGAGCCCCTGGAGCTCATTACCAGCTGCAGGATGGTCAGGTAGCGCTTCCACCACAGGTGCCGGCGCATCCGCGGTCCCAGGCTGGCCAGGGCGTAGTAGCCATACATGAAGATGTGGACAAAGGAGTTCAGCATCCCAATAAAGAAGGCTGAGGAGTGAAGAAGTGAGGGTGAACAAGGCACATGACCCATTCCAGGCTAACCCCACAGCCACTATGGTGAAGCTTCCAAAGCACATCACACCCACCCCCTGGGCATGAACATTCCACCTGGGCTTTGCTGTGGAAACACATTGGCTTCTCCCTTCAGCAGCCAGAATCATTGGACGGGTTGGGTGGGAGCGACATTAACGACCATTAGCTCCAACTCTCAGTGCACATCTCCCACCAGAGTTGCCCAGAGCCCCATCCAATCTGGCCTTGAACACTGCCAGGGTGGGGGCATCCCCAATATATCCAATCCCATACCAAGTGTTCAGAAACCGAGAAGGCTTCAAAGGCAGAGGAGAGGCTTTGACTGTCTGACCTGAGCATTTCACACCATTCTGGTGTCAAGGCCATGTAGCAAAAATGACTTCCCAAAAAAAAGAATGCTCCAGCATCTTGTATAGGGCCCACCTAGAGTGGCTTAGTACCCAGATGCTTCTCTTCCAGTTGAGCAAAAAGGGGCAGTGTTCTGGATAGAGCTCAGAAATGGGCACAGACAGAGCAGGAGACAGAGCCAGAACCTGGGCTACTGCCCCAGGGCCTCTGAATGGGGAGTGAGGGAGAACTGCTCTGGGAGGAGATGTACATAGACCTTCTAGGATGTTATTTGTCCTGTTTGGAAACACTCTGATGGCACACTCTCATTCTGGGTGAGGCAGTGAACATGGCAGCCTAAATAGCCCCAAGAGCTGAGCAGATGGGATCATCTGAAATGCACATGCTTTTTCTCACCTTTGGAAGTAGGTGAGCTTCCTACCTGCCAGTCAGCCCATCTGCACTGTTAATGCTACCTCCACAGCCCCAAAAAGCTGAGAAACAGGGTTTTCTTGCAGCAGCATTTCTTACAAGCATACCTTGTCCTCCAGGCACGTATTTGACCCCTGACCACCAGTTGAAGAGCATAGAACCATGATGGTACACATGCAGAAAAGTCACCTGCTCTTGTTTCTTGCGCAGAATTAAGAAAACCTGAAAGAAGCCAGCAAAGGGAAAAACTTGAATCAATGTGCTTAGACAAAAATTTCACAGCAAAAAGTTATAAAAATAGCTAATGATGAGTCTGAATCTCCCAAACCCATTTCTTCTGTCGTTGACAAAAACTGGTTAAATGCCGAAGAACTTATAAGGGGAACTGGAAAACAGAATTTCTTCCACAAAGCCGCAAATATTTTTATGTCTGGATTCAGGGCCCAAAGTCCAAAGAGGACACATCTGGGACTCTGACTGAGCTTCCATACAATTCACAGCTGCTTGGGTCTGCTCCTTTTCAGGACATAGGTTGTATATTTACTGCTACAAGACAATAACCCACAGAAAAATCACTGTGTTGAATGGCCAAAGCCTCCTGGAATCTGCATTAGTAAAGAGAATTATTTTGCCAGACGAATGCATGTCGGGTCACTGCATTTCACCATGCACATGCACACACACACACCAGAAAGCAAATCTGCTTTTCAGGCACTGCTTTTGTTGATGATGAAAACAGAGGGGATTGGCAAATCCCTGGAAATAGGCCTTGGGTGGATCTACATTTTTATTCACATTTTGCTGGGTTGTTGTCTTACACCCCAAAAAGCTTTGAAGTTTTGGGCTAGGGCACAGCTTTATTCTGCAGGCGTTGTGCAGTCACTTAGTTCATTTACAGTGCAGAAGGAGACCTGAAGACAAGCTATAAAGAGGTGATCTTTCAATTCCCCTTCCCCCAGGACACAAACCCTTAGCACACAGCTCCCAGATAATCCATGGCAGCAGAGATGCCAGGACTTCTCCACTTGCAGCTCCTTTTCTGCCCCACTGTTCATCAGCCAGCCAGGCAATAGCAGAACCTGCAGCTAAAATTTTGGAGGTCCACCTGGCAGCAGCCAGGGTTAAAGCCTCTCCCCTAGCACTCAGGAAGGGTGCTGGGAGGGAGTGTGTGCAGCCAAGGGATGGAGGCAGGCAGGGAATCAATGCAGGCTCAAGCCAGGACATCAGTTCTGTCATGCTGCCCCTTTCTGACAAGGAAATACCAGCTCCTGCTGAGAAGCTGAGCCCTCCTTACCGTATCCAGCAGCTCGATGACTTTGGAGAAGAAGAACCACCAGCACACTCTTGCCATCTGCTGGGCAGCACAAGGCAGCACAAGGTTAGAGCTTTACCCAAAATCACATTTTCAACCCACCCAGGGTCTGCAGCAAGGGGGGAAATTAAGACTTTGTCAAGTTTGGGTTTTTTGAGTTTGGTTTTTTTTTTTTTTGTTTGTTTGTTTTTTTTTTGTTTTTTGTTTTTTGTTTTTTGTTTTTTTTTGTTTTGGTTTGGTTTTTTTGTTTTGTTTTGGGTTTGTTTTTTTTTGAGTCCAAATAGCTAGACTGAAAAACTGCAAAGTTAATATGATGCTGGCACATGTTCAAAACAAGGCACTGTAACTGCAAATTCAAAGAGAAAACACTCATGCAGCATTTTTGGAAAGGTGATGCTGGTGGGACCCAACCCGCTGTGACGGAACAGTTTTAGCCAAAGCCCTCTGCTAAAAGAAGTGTTGAGTAAGATTTCTGTCATGCAAGGCAGAGGACATAAAGATTGGTTTTCTTGTTGGAAGCAATCACCCGGAATCCTCATAATCCATGTGAAGAATCACATGAAGAATCTGTTTCAGAGGTAATTTGCAATATTGATACTTCAGCTGGTAAGATCACCCTCTCTGCAGCAATCAAAGAGCAAACTTAGATGGCTTGGTTGACTGAGATGATTAATTTTAGAGAACTAAAGCAAAGTGCACCAACAGTTGAAGCAGACAATTTAATGGAATAGATTTCCAGGCAACAACAAACTGGAGTCAACCAAGACAAATTGCTATTTATGTGCAAAAAAATCTGCATGGAAGGGCAGGGCCTAAGGCAAGCATTTTCTAGAACTGTACCCTCATTCCCAGCTCACTCCGGCTGTAATCCACTGGCTGGCACAGGTAGCTGTAGTTGGCCAAGACTGAAGTGACCAGAAACTGAAACGAACAAAAAGCAAATAGAAATCAATTTTCTGTTCAATGCCATCTCTTACAACAGAGATGGGCATATCAATGCTAAGATAGTAAGGTTTCAGTATTATAGTTACTGACAGAAAATCCATGAACAAATAGTAAAAACCTAAAACAAAATACTTCACATTCTGGTTGGACTATTAAAAAAACCCAAAAATAAAACCAAAACAAACAAACAAACAAAACCCAAACAACAACAACAAAAAAAACCCAAACAAACAAAAAAACAAACCAAAAACCAAACAACAAAAACCCAAACCAACCAAATTTGGCCTAGGAAGATTTGTAACTCTTTGTGTAATCACTGGAGGGCTAAAAACTATTTCAGCAAGAATAGTGAATTCCAGGCTTCTGAGTCTCTCTGAGAGACTCTGTTCTTTGCAAAGAATAGGCTGTTCTGTTTTGGTTGGTTACATTTGCCTGTTCACTGGAAAGCAAAAAAAAATGGACCAAGTAACCAATATAACTGAACAATCAAGCACAGAAATTTTCACACCAATCCTTACATGGAGCAGCATTTGTTCAAAAAAAGCAAAAGCACTTTGAGTTAATGGAACACTTGTGATACAGATTAAAAGGGCATATTTGTTGGCATCAGAATGCTTTTGAAACCTATTTGGCCATGTTCTCTCGAAGAGTTTTCAGTGGCCTACATAAACTAGTGGAGGCAGGCTTGTGGAAAGGCTTATGCATTGAGAACAAGCAGAAAAAAATATTCTTTACGCTCTCAGCAGCAGGAAGACAGAGAGTGCTTGGCACTCCTGGAAAGAACTGCCAACTTTGGAACATCATAGAATATTAAGGGGTTGAAAGGGAGCTTAAAGATCATCTATTCCCAACTCCCTGCCTTGGGCAGGGACACCTTCCACTAGACCAGTGGTTCTCATCCTCAGAGATGGATCCATCACCAGCCAGACTGGAGGTGAAATGAGGCCATTCCACGTCCTCCACGCACTCTGTGCCTGATGGGGAGCTCTGAACTTGCAATCCATTCACTCAGGATGAATGAAATCCTGTGTTAATTTAATGAATGGCAGGAGAATTGAGAAATGGGAGCGAATCAAGTACAGCAGGACAATACTGCTCCTCTTGTGGCAAAACACGGGCATGTTGCTCCCACTCCCTTCAGCAAAATCCGTCAGCAAAAGCTGCAATCTGGAGGCTCTGGAATTCAAACCCTCCCCAGGTGCTTGAAGGAGCCAGTGCTGCCTGCTCACCTCGTAGAACATGTAGCTGGACAACGCCACCATGGCCAGGTTGTAGGCGAGCAGCGGAGCCCGCAGCTGCAGCTGCCGCCGCCGCCGCAGGCAGGACGGCCCCAGTGCCACCAACAGGAGGTAGGAGGTGAAGACCAGGGTGACTGGAACTGGGGAATAGACCAGTGGCCACGGGTCTGTCCTTGGATCTGGGAAGCAAAACAGAGCCACAGCTGGCACCTACACACAGTGGATATATTTAATTGTATTTAATTACTTCCCGCCAGTGTGCTCGCTGGCAGAAAGAATTTTGGTGTCTCTGTGTCTTTGCAAAGCTGCAACTCAGTCCTTCTGCTCTGACTCTGCCAAAAGGCTTTAGCACAAAGGTTTTAGCCCAGGTTTTGGATAGGGACTGCAGTACTGGAAGGCAGATCTTTCCTGGGATGAGCTGGAGCCCTCCCTGGGTGAAAGGAGTGATCCCAGACCCTGTGCAGGGAGGTCCAAGAGCAGCCAAAGCAACAGTGGCTCCTCAGGAGTGTAAATCTTTACAGCTAAATAATAAAAGTGTTTCAATCACTGGTGTTATTTCCTTACAATCCTCAGCACATCTGAAATTCTCCACTTCTTCATGTTAATACCTGCTGTCTTAAGAAGCGTGAATTCACTGGAAAATGCCAAAACACTTATCCCTGCTGAAACAGCTCTTTTGTCCTCCAGCAAAGGGAAACTCAACAGATTTTCTGTCATGCCATCTCCTCCTAATCCTGCTGTCCCCCAGGATATATTATATCAGCAAAAACGTCCCAGGTGCCATTTATGCTTCCTTTTCCTCTTCCCAGTGTGATCTGTCAAACTCCTTCATTTTTTATAAATGCGATATCAGTCTGGACAACTCTGTTAGTCCCTCACCCTTCTAAACCTCCCAGTTCTTTATGATGGCTATTATGGGCTGGGTCAGGAGCTCTTTGATATTCCATTTCTGGATTTAGCAGTTCGTCAGAAGTCCTGAATTTCAGTTTACACTCCCTTGTGCAATTTAAGTCCTGAAACATTTACTGAGCATTATGTAAAGTCTGAGCATTATGCCCCGTGACCTCCTCCTGACAAAGCCATCATGCAAGCCTGCTGTTCTACCTTCATGGCATATTGTGGCTTTTCTTTGCATCCAGAGATACAACAGAGCCCTTTGGGACCAAGCTGAACCTCTAACTACTGAAGATCTGATGCCTCCTGCAAGGCGTCAAATCTCAAGCACTGAGGAGTGGTTACTGCCAATACTTTATTTGATAGCAGGTTTTACTGGCATCACAAAGAGTTTAAACCCCAAAGTATTAACTCTTTAGTCAACTAAGCTTTCCCATGACACATCAATATGCATTAAAAAAATCACTTCCTTTAGTATTCCACACACTCCCATGTATTTATTGCTTGTAGTCTTGTCAGAGCCCGATGAAAAAGCCCCATCCTTTATTCCTTGCTGTGATTAAATGGGAGGGTGTTATTTCCTGGGATGTTTCAAGGCTTGAAGGAAGTTTGTGACCATGGAGAAGGAAAAGTGGAAGTCTGCCTAGTGAAGAACATGTGGGCTAGTAAAGGGATTCCATTCCTTCTAGGTTTGGTTTCCATGATCCTGCTATTCATGCAGAAATTCCCATTTTAAACTGCATCTCTTACCTACCTCCACTTTCAAGAATCCAGTTGTAGAATTCCTGAATTTTCTGCCAAGTTGAAGCCATCCCAAGTTCTGGAAATAAATTAACTTGAATGAGTCTTGAAGGAGGAGGCTCTTTAGGCAAAGGCTCAGGACTACAACTAATGAAAAGACAATAGTTAGCTTTCTAAAAGCTTCATTTTAGACCAGGAAAAAAGTCCCCTTTGAAAAATGAAGAAAGAGAACCCCTTCCTTGCAATAATTAGCTACTTAACTTCCAGATTTTAGTTATTTATAAATTTAAATAACTTATTATTTAATTTCCAGATTTTGATATTTCATGGAGGTTTCACCTCTAAAAAATGCTCTGAGCAGATGCATGTGATCTGCCAGAGCCAGGAGGGAACTGCCAGTACCACTGGAAAATCAATCACGTGGCATTTTTTTCCGAAAGCAGTGTGGGCACAACATTCATGTGAAGACTCACACCACGTGTCATAACTTCAATACCTGCATCCTTCACAGGTATTATTGGATGTTCCCAGTGCTGGAAGGCAGCGAGGGATTCATTCAGCACTGCTGCAGCTCCAGAGGTGTTAACAGAGCTGGTTATTTGGTTTTCTAAGGCCCCAGTTTATACATTAATTTTGTTTTATCTGTGTAGATTCTGTAATACAGTATATAAAGTAGAGTACTCATACATATTATGATGATCCTCCTCTTCCCTTCTTTCCTTTAGCAGGGAGATGTTTTCAATGGCACTTGGAAGCTCTCCTAGAAAACACTTTTCCACAGTTAATTTCAACAGCTTGAGCTACCTGATCCAGTTCTCTCCATCAGCAAACACACAGGACCAGCTTCCTCCCAGTTTCATCTCCTGCTGGCATCGAGAAAAAGAGTCAAAGTCTCCTTTGACTCCTCACAGACTGTGACATCCACGCCCAATATCGTGTCGGTGACAGACACCCCAAATTTCTCTCCTGCGGTTAATCCTTGCGATCAAGCCCCTTTTGGGGTGCTCCTGTGACACAATCCCGAGACCCTTGGGAGGTGTCACACTCATCCTGACACAGAGCCACACGCCCTTGTAATCCGGGCGGGCTCTGCCAGCACCCAGATTAGCTGGTGATTATCAGCCGGCTCAGAGTCAATCCAGCAGGGATTCCACACGGTTACATGCCCCCCAAACACCCCCCTTCCCTTGCTTCCCTGCCCAGAGCGTCAGGAAGGGGCAGGAAGGGGGAGCGGACTCACCGCAGCTGGCTCCGAGCATCCCTCTCTCCTCCAGATGTGTCCCAGCTGTGGCGGCGCAGGTACGGCAAGACGAGGAGCTGCACAGTGCGCTCCGCTTTCCTCTCACAGAGGAGGTGAGTACATCACCTGCTGGGGTCTCCCGCAGCCGTGCTGGATCTTCATGCCTTCTTCTTCAGCCTCCCAAACTGCGGCGGCCACCAAAACCCCGGGGCGAGCCGCAGGCACCGTGAGGTTGTGGCGCAGCTTGGCCGGAGTACGAAGTTACATCACATTCTCCTCCCCCCCTCTCTTGCCTCTCCCCACGCTGCTTATCAGATTAGGGGGCTGGAAAGAACAGGGAAAACAGTGCAGAAGAGGACTGGGATTCCACAGGAGTGAACCTATGACCTTTAGTGCCATGCTCAGGAGCCCGGCCAAGTGGGAACCGGGCCAGCACTTCTGCAAGTTTCTTCAGGACATGCTAGGATGGCTTTGGAGATGGTAAAAGACGAGGGAATACAGCTGGAAAGCAGTCTGTTTGGAGCACTCCTTCAGACCAGCACAAGGGGATGTCAGCAGGTCTTTTGTGTGCTCAGAATAGGTCCAGACCACCGAATGAGGGGGCAGAGAACGTGGGAACACTCACTCACTCACTTACTCACTCACAGCAGGGAAAACTCATCTGGAGTCACCTCTCATACCCAGCCTGTGGCCCCAGGGGAGTCACATTCACCGTTTTTAATGAGACAGGAAAATATGTGGAGGTGTGTGACAGTGACACCAAGTGATGTCCAGCAACTGCATCAAGGGAAAATGCAGAGAGCCACAGTGATCCAGTCCCAGGTGGGGGGAGCAATGCAGAACTAGGACCCTGCACCCCCACCCTCCAAGGAACAGCCCAAAGCCAAGTGATGGGGTTCAGCTTGGTCACCTGGGCTGTGGATAAGTCCTCTTCTTTGGCCAATGGGCACAGATTACTGGCAAACTCCAAGTAAAATAGAGGGTTGCACCATTTCTAGTGCCACTGCATTTTGTCTGTCACCAGCCCCATGACAAACCTCTCTGAAGGGCAAAGCACCAAAGATTAGCTTCTCAAAGCAGCTTTAGGAATTAGGCATATCATGTGCTGGGAGTTTTTCATTGAAACACATCACATGCTGATGCTGCTGGACAGCTACTGCATGTCTGTGATTTATGGAAACCATGAAAGAATTTGAACAAATATTTTTGTGAAAGGTGATTTAGGATGAAGATTTTGAATCTGGGGAGCAAGGGGGTTAGAAGGGCAATCCAGTTTAGAAGAGGGTTTGGCCAATCTTTGGTATCATATTGAGTTTTTTTTGCTGATCCAGGGTCAGGGAGACAATTATAGTGAACTTTACACACTTCTTTTGTTTGTTTGTTTGTTTTGTTTTTTACAGAACTTCCTATTAAGATCTTTCCTTGAAGTTTTCTAATTGCTCATGATCCAGCAAGTTTCATTTCTATCCTTTTGCTGCCCCAGTCCTAAAAAAAGTTCAATGATTTACCTGTGTGAATCAATGGAAGTGATAAATCACACCAGTCCTTTCTATCTCTCACATGTAGATGGGATATACTTTATTATATCTATCTGGTAATTTAAGTAATATTTGAGCTATTTATATTGATGTATAAGACTCAGAATTACAGACACAAAACTTTTCCATCAAGTTTTTTACCCTGGTGAAAAAAAATCATCTGCAGTGAATTTTCATATATTTCATTTGGGGCAAACTATTTCATTGTTCACATAAACTGATTTTTTTTTTTTTTAATACCATAAAACATATTCTATTTTTTTTAAACCTTCCCTGTTCCTAAAGTATTCCCAGTGGTGCTGTTGCAGATGTTCATTAGCATGGCTGGCAGATGGAGAGATGTCATCAGTAATGTGGTACTTTTACACTCCAGGAATGGGTGTCTTTTGATGAATTTCAGTGCAGCTGGGAGGACAGCTCTGCAGGGACTGCACACAAAAGCCTCAGGGCTTTCACTTTCAACAAGAACTCAGGTGAAAAATAACCCCCAACATTGCTTCTTCACTGAAATAGTATTAGGGGAGCTCTGAATGCCAAAGTGAACTGGGGTTTTCATTCAGTGCCTTGGGAAGAAAAAAGGGGATTACAGGGATAGGAATGACAGGCACAGTCATAAGGAACTCAGTTATGCAGAGTGTGTGACAGCTCAGACAACTCCATCAGAGATTAAAAAGTATTTTAACTAATGAAAAACCTGGCTATCTCCAGCAGAGTTTAGAGGTGGTTGCCACAAAATCATTATCAATAGCAAATACCAGCAGTAAAACAATCCTGAGGGCTTCTAGACAGTACAGCTTTTGCTCTTTGGTCCTATGACTGCTGTTGCTTTCAACCAGAGCTGTACTAAAAGCACAAATTACCAAAGGAGAGCTGTTTTAATGCTTGAGAAAGAAAAGGAGCAGGGGACCACGTACATCTGGAAACACAAGATACATCATTGTGCTGTTCTGAACCCCAACTGGTAGATTATATAATCACAGAATGGGTTGGAAGGGACCTAAAAGATCAGCCAGTCCCATGGGCAGGGACACCTTCCACTGTCCCAGGTTGCTCAGAGCCCCATCCAACCTGGCCTTGGACACTGCCAGGGATCCAGGGGCAGCCACAGCTTCTCTGGGAAACCTGTGCCAGGGCTTCAGCACCCTCACAGGGAACAATTCCTTCCCAATATCCAATCTAACTCTGCTCTGTGTCAATGTGAAGCCATTGCCCCTTGTCCTGTCACTCCAGGCCCTTGTCAAGAGTCTCTCTCCATCTTTCCTGTGGGCTCCCTGCAGGCACTGGAAGGGACAATGTGGCCACCCCAAAAACTTCTATTCCCCAGGGAGAAGAAGAAGATGATCTTTAAGGTTCCTTCAAACCCAAACCATTCTGTGATTCTCTGGTCCCCTCTTCAGCAGAACACACCTTCAAGTGATATCACCAACCTACTCAAATCAACAGAACACCAAATAATAGCAGGAATTTCAAGCTGGGTCAAAGAATGTCTGACCTCTTCAGGCACCACAACCTTAGCTACCAACGCACTCTTAAAGATTTGATGTGGCCAGAAACCTTCTCAAACTTGCACACACCTGGCCCTTGGAACTCCTGAATGGCATCAAATTCACTTCCTGTGCAATTCAAGTGGATCAAACTGCTCAAGAGTTAGATGCAGATATTCAGATAGTGTTTTATATGCAGATAGTAAAAATTACTGGTAACTTATGTATGGAGCTGACTCCAGTGAGAGGTAAATATCAGAGCTGAGGATGCCACAGAACAGGACGGAAGGTGACAAACACACAAATCTCTTACTCAGCTCATATCTACATCTGCACTCTTGCTAAACAAGCTGCTTATGGGTTAACACATTTATGAGTCAGAAGTTCAGGGACTGTATCTGCACTTCCAGCAGATGAAGCACTTCCTTCCTCCTTGGCAAGAATGTGCCCCAGAGCAAGTTCTGAACTCCTGGGTATCTTTGTGAATATACTGTCAGGAGAGGTTCATGTCATCTCCCTTAATTCAAGCTTTTTAACAACCAGCTCTCAATAAAGGTTTTTTAACCTCAGCTCTCAATTGCTCGCAACAGGAATAAAGGACAGCTAGTTTTATGAGTACTCTCTCAACAATGAGGAAGAAATAATAGATATTTTTACAGCAATGGAATTTCCCAAAGAATAATAATTGAATGGCTGAGTTAGTTTTGGTAATATGCAATTACCAGTTTTTATGTGTTTGTAGGAATTACAGTGTTTTCAGGTGACAATCAAACACCACTAAAACACACTCTGAAAACCTCACCAAACTTTTCAGTACATCTGGTTCTACTCCACAAAGCTCTTGTGCATGAAAAAATCCAAAGTCACATAGATTTAGAGCAAAAAGAAGCCCTGAAAAGGCATAGTGAAGCAGTTGAAGATGCTTCTGGCACAGGGATTCTGTTTCTTGATTGCCTCCCTTATGCACCATGCAACCAATTGCACATACTTTGAAAGGTTTGGAAGAGATTACAGGAAGGGATTTTTGCCAGAGGTACTGAGCAGCCTGTCTCTGTGCATAGGACTGGGAGATTGCACTAACTCTCATGTAAATTAGGGTCTTAAACTCCAGTATTTTGATTTTACCAGCATAGATTTTTCAGTTTAACTAATCCGTGGGGGTGTCAGAAAAGTCATTCAGCCTCTCCTTTCCAGAGCTGTAAAGGAGAAGGAAACCTTGTCTGTCCCACAGGAGTGTGTTGGAGGTGACCTGCAGTGAGTGAAGAGTCAAATCTGCCATGTTCCACCCATCTGGGTGCAAACTAGGGTACTTCTGGCTCTGGGGCTGCTGTCTTTGTGACCTTGGGCCCATAATTTCAAGTGTGAATCATCCAGCAAAAGCCCTAAATTTAGGTGACTACACATGATGTATTCCTGCAAGGCTTAAGAGAGTTCTGAGGGCTGATCCAGCTGTCCACACAGAGGTACAGTGCTGACACTGAGGGTGCCCCAAGGTATCTTACCTCAGCTCCCACTGTTCTGGCAGGCAAAGAATTCCTGCAAGTTCTGTACCATACCTGTGAGATCCACGTGGATATCAGAGCTATCTTAAAGCATCTCCAGTGGCACTGGGCACCTACCTATGTACAGGCATCTGAATTGAGTCCTCTTTACTTCCAGACCCACCTTTTGTCAGCCTTGCCTACTTGCTCGATCCATTCTTTGAGATAAGAACCTTCTCTCATGATGTGCTGTTGTGACCAAGCATCAGTCTTGGCTGTGGGAGCCTGAAACAGCCCTCTCTCCAAAAATGCATTCCCAAGTAACTCCTAGTCCTAGAGAACTCAGAAACCTTTGGCTTTCATCTCAAAATCTGCTGTCTTTAAAGCACGTCTTGAATCAGTGTTATTTCAAAGTTACACTGTGACTGGCAAGGAGAAGGGACTTAATGCTGATCCCAAGCATTATCCAAAAACCTCCCAGAAATGAGCTTAAAATTATGTATTGATCAATTGGGTAATAACAACATCCTTAAAAAAACCCCAAAAATCAAACAAACCAAAACCCAAACCTTAGGAATCATGGTAGCAACAAGGTTTTTATGCCAAGATCTTGGCATAAAAGGAGTGAGAAGCCAAGAGAAAGTGATGAGCCTTCATTTAGACATCCAAGGGATGTCAGGAATATTGTTCTAGTCCTAGAGCTTTACAAAAGCACAGAAAGAACCTGATTGTCCAAGGGCTCCAGTAGAAGCAGCCTGTGGATGTCCAAACCCAGACCGCATGGTATTTCCAATGGGTAGAGCACAGATTTAATTCCTGCTATAATTACTGCAGTACCCATGTAATGACAGTGCAGTGCTGATGACTGCTGTCTCTTGTTTTCCCATTGGAAATCAAGGGAATACAAATCTCCATACACCTGTCTCTCAGTAATACTTGAACGTTTCAGTGCTTCTGAGAACTTTCCTCTTCCACTTCACTCCCACACAAACCCACTAACAGCACTGAGCTGAGAAATGAACTCTGACCACCTGCTCCTATCGAAGGGAGAGCACATAATAGAACTTACCACTGAATACCCAGTGCCATTGGAGAAGGGATTAATTTCCTCTTTTTTTTTAATTTTTTCCCCTCTAGTGTCTGATATTCCTGCACTCTGTGCACTCAGCTGATCAAACATGCCAGTCATACCAGATGCTTATTCAGAAGCTGAAGAGAGACATTAAATGGTGCACAAAAGTTGTGCAGGACACCTGCAAATGTCTGGGGTTCACACTATAGGAAAGAGGATGCTCTTGTGATTGAAATGCTGCTGTTGAAAGAAAATAATGTGCATTCTGTTTTTAAAATCAGATGCTCTGAATTACCACACTAACATGTGCCAGCTTCATGGGGATTCTGGAAGTCTAAAACAACTCTTCCTATTTTTGTTTGGTTTTTTGTTGGTTTTGTTTTGTTTGCCCGCAAATACCCATCTCATCCTCCCTCTGCAAAGACGTGTCCACCAAATTAAACTCACCTGGACCCCTCTGTGATGGTATCTTGCTTTCATCCTCTTCTGTTCCTGCCTTACACCTGGAGAAACCTCCCCACAGAAATTAGTATGGCTCCTTTCCATCATCAAACCTTTCACCCTGATTATGCCTGCAAACCATTGACATGTGGTGGTCAACCAGACTGTAATGTCTCCCCAGCTCTTTCCACTTCACCTTTTATTCCCATTTTGCCTGCTCCTGCCATTCTCCTGCTTGTGCCTGCAAAGCACTGGATGGTGTCTAGCATGCAGATTGCAGGCTCTGCAGAGTCACCTTCCCCGTGCAGTGACTACCAAAGTATTTATGGCAGCAATAAAAATTGAGAATGCAAAATCCTCTTTCCTCCTCTAATGATCTGGTACATCTGCTCCCAGTGATCTGGAAGCCAAATAGAGCAGATATTTATAGGTGCCAGAAAATGAGCAGTTCGACTTTCCAACTTCCAGTGGTGGATTTTGGAGCCAATAGGCAGCACCTAGTGTTCTGATCTCTGTCCTCTAAAGCAATTACTGTGTGGAGAACAGCAGACACCTTCCTGAAATTGCCTTATATTTACAATAGCAAAAAAGATTCCATTTTTTTCATGGTCCATCCTGAATCTTTATCTATATGTGATAAAGAAGGTTTCACCCTGAGTTAATGTAACTCATGACAAAAGACAGTGACATGAAATCCTTCCTGAGGCGACAAACTTCCACACATCAAAAAATGGGAACATCTCCACTGGGAAGGACTTTGGCTGGATTTTATGTATTGCTCTCAAAGTAATGAACACTGTGTTCAAGTCCTCAAGGCCAGGTTTTGCTCAGGGGCTCTCAGCTAGTGAAAGGTGTCCCTGCTCAAGGCAGGAGCTTGGAGCTGGATGATCTTTACGGTCCCTTCCAACCCAAACCATTTTGAAATTCTCTGAAAACAGCGTGGGTAATTCACTGGAGAAAAACTGCCATTCTCTCTCCATTTATTGCAGAAAAAGAATGTGCTTGGGACTCCTCCGGTTCAGATTCCTTGGGCCTGTGGTGAATGAGGCAATAATAGAAGGGCCATACACAATCAAACAGCTGCAGAGCTGCATCATAAAAGTGACATGATTCCTTTGAAACTCCCTGAGGCGTTATGAGGTTTAATTACTGCTTTATTCTTGGGGATCCTTACAGAAAGGCCATCTGTTCATGGCAAGAACTGTTAATATCATTGTTGCTGCTGGCAAGTACAGTACAGGTAAAGGTGGCAATAAATGAGCCAGAGTAACATGCAGGAATTCCTTCTCCTCCTATTTTCCTTTTCCCTGTAACTGTATTACGTACTAAAAGTTAACCTGACCTACAGGCACAGGTCTTGTCATAATTCCAGGCTACAGGCCAAATCCTGAGGGATGGTGTGGGCTAGCTCAGTGTACTTCAATAGACTTCATCCTTCCTTCTTATCTCGACTACTGTGAGAAGTTTGGAACTGATCCATTTGGGATTGCACATGCTGCTTTAGTTTGTGGGTTAGTCCTTGTTGCCCTGCAGTGCTTTTGAGACACAATCTTCTACACACCAGTGTGGGAAAAACACAATGATAGACTATTCTCCTAGCTGGAAGGCAACAAACCACCCCTCTGAGAGGAAAACACTGATCTCTGCCACAGGAGGCACGATGGAGTACAGAGCAGGCAGTGACCTTGGAAAGAATTCTGATTCTGAGTATGCAGGTCACATACCCCTGTCTCATCTATTTGTTAAAAATTGAAGGGTGTACAATTTGTCTTTATCTCTCTTGCAGCAGATAAAGGAAGCCTTTTAATGACTTTCTGTCAAGAGGAAATTTGGAAAATTAAAATATGATACAATGACTCTGTAGCTTGCAAGGCCCAAACTAATGATATAAAGAAAGCAGATAGGAAAAAACAAGGAGTATCCTTTAGCCGAAAAAAAATGTCTACATGGCTCATGGGCTTCCTTAAGACTACAGAGACTGTGCACTGAAATTAGGATAATTTGCTGAGCCCCAGGCTGATGTTTCTATCTCTGTGCTAAGTAGGTAAGGAAGAATAATTAAAGGGAGATTTGGAGGTTTCCTGCTGGGTTTCCCCCAAAAGCATCTCCAAAGGCATGCATTTAGGACTCTGCTGAGTGCCAGCACAGGCACAAACCAGGCTGGTTTGTGCAGTGCCAGAATTGCCCTCCACACAATTCACCAACAGATCCCTCCCATCTGCTTACAAAAGTATTCACTTCAGGATTTCACAGCCTCAGCTGCCCAGCCCCTTCCCCAGGAGCAATGTCTCAGCCAAAATACAGCTGCCACCAGTAAAAGGTGATGAGACAAGGGCCTTGTGTCACATCTGAGAGCTCCCAGTGGGACCCTGGGGAGCTGCTGACACTCCCTCAGCACTGTGGGAGGGGCACGGCAAGGTTTGCCCCCATTAATGGCTCATAAAGAGGACGGACTAGCTGTGTCCCTAAATTAATAGAATAACTGCCCCCTCAGCACTATCAGGAAATCACTTCTGTTGGGGCCCTTATACCTCAGTTAAATGGATTATCAGAGACATCCTGTAGATCCCAGGCAAATTCATTCTCTGAGCTACCTGGAAATCAACCAGAGATGCCAGGGCTCAGCTATGGACCAGAGACTTATGCCAGTTATTTTATTACCTGATTTTGGTTTGTTTTTT
>VRYO01000369.1:6089412-6120360 GCA_009812075.1 Sialia sialis
AGAATCCTCTCCCTGCGACCTTCTGGAGTCCATGCAATAAATGGACACTGGAAAAAATACCAAGCTTCATTTCTCCACCCCCATTTCAATTTCTTAGCTTAGGGGTACAACTAAGGAACAACTCTCCTTAAGCTGACGGAAGTTCTGCTACGACCAGAGTTCTGTTCAGCACACACCCTCAGACAGGGTACAGCTACTGAATACGTAAAACTGAGATGCCCTGCATACAAACACAGCTGTTGTCTTTTCTGGAAGTGGAAGCCTGCACAGGCAAGTGACAGTCCCACCACAATGGCACCCTTCCTGTTCCCATCCAGGAGCAGGGTGGGAAGCAGAGACTGAGCATCCTGCTCCCAGCTCACTGAGCAAAGTCACCGAGGTAAAAGGCTTGGATGCAGGACAAGGGGAAAGGGGGAGAAAAGGCAAGTTCCTTCTGGCTTTCAAAACTAAGCACCAGATTTAGAACTCATGAGCAGCTATTTGGCAGGCAGGTGCTGGGTCAGCAGCCTCTGCAGTGCTGTCAACGCTTTTCACTCCTCATCTGCACTTCCTTAACATCTTGGCATGAGGGGACTGCTCTGGCATCCACCTCATTTGAAACCTGCTGCCCACAGCCTCAAGGAGCAGCCATGTCCTTTGGGACCCTCATTCCCTCTTTTTCCCCAGTTCATAGAGAAGAAAATGACTGCAAGAATAGAATGGAACACAACAGAATAGAACAAAATATTTCAGTTGGAAGGAACCCACAGTAATCATCCAATCCAACAGCCAGAGCACGTCAAGGCTGAACAAACGTTATGGATATTGTCCGAATTCCTCTCAAACAATGACAGACCTAGGGCATTGACCACCCCTTCAGGAAGCCTGGTCCAGTGTCTCACCACTCTCTTGGTATACAAATGCTTCCTAATGTCCAGTCTAAAAGCACACAGGGCAGGGGAATATGCTGCATTTTCTGCTACTGCAGAGACAGAGACCTGGGAAAAGAAAGGATAAATGTCCCCAGAAACCCTTCTCTGAAAAACAGACTTGGATATTTAAGCTACAGCTGCCGTTATGCCATGCTGATATTTGTTTGTGCTGTTCATGATATTTGTTGTTGTGATCAGCTGGTAAATTCAGGTAAGGAAACTCTCAAGTAAAGATTGACTGAAGACCAGAAATTTCTCATCTTTCCTTTGTTTTTCTTCTATGCACATATTTGAGGGGAAGATGGCACAGAAATTACTGCTTTCTCTCCTTTCAACCCTTCTACCAATCTGGGAATTCTGCCACTTGGTAGCTTGACTAAGAATTTTTTCTATGATAAATAAGATTTAGCTGAAGCTGCTCTAGTGAGCTAGGCATGAGGATCCAGAAATGAAAGACTAGTTGTTACTGTGAAAGCTGTTATTACTTCAGTATCTGACCCTGATTGTGCTGGCCCTCAATTTCTTGTGGGTGAAAGACATCCAATCCTCATGGATTTCTGACTATCAGTGTCTGGGAAGAGACCTACTGCACTTGCAAACTAAAATTAAGTCTGTCCCTCCCTCAAAATAATAAATGCCCCAAAGTATTGGACACCAAGACCTTCTGGGACTCCCATGCATTTGTAGAGGATGTGTCACTGAGGGGGAATCCTGTCTGTTGTTGCCATCTCAAATGCATAGGAAACATTTCTTTTGTGGATACAAACCCTTCTGTTGCAATTCTCCACGCATAGGAGGTGGCAGGATTTCCTCTAAAAAGAAATTAAAGTCCTTGCATGCCCCCACACTGATCTATCCTTCAGGATTCCCATAAGGACTTGGAACAGCTTATTTGTCATTTGTTAATCAAACTCAAGGGGATTTTTAATATGAAAAAAGTCCTTTGAATGAGGCAGTCAAGCACATCCAGTGAGAGTTGCTCTAAGATGCAGACTGCCAGTCAGTACAGCTGATATTTGGTTCCAGAACTTTGACCCAAAGACTGACAACATTTTTTAGCATTTTTTGGAATTCTATGAAGAACCAGGGGGATGGAAAATTGCTCTTTTAAAATCTTCTGCATGCTGCCACAGTGCTCAGAGCAAGAGACTCGCTAATATTTATGACTCCAGGGTCAGCATTGCTAACTGAGTTAATTGAGGCTGTGCTGATTTGCACTGTCAGAGAACATGACCCCAAAACACGGCATTTAAATTCATTTTCCCCATTATTCCAGAGCTCTAGTGAGATACAAATTGCCTCCCCTTCAGGAATCATAGGGTAGGGGGGTATATAAAATAAGATAAGAGCTGTTTGACTCTCCCTGTACCATTAGGGGCAGGGAATGAGGAGAGAATATATATGGAGTGAGCAGGTTTGTCAAGGATGAGCAGGAAGGGGATGGAGATCCGCTGATGATGACAGTATTTCCATGATCTCCAGATCTCCCTGCAGCATGTCACTAATCCCATCCCTACCAAGGCACCCCTTCCCCCAAATGGAGCACTTTGGGACCCTGCTGTGGTTTCTGTGCCAGAGCAGAATCACACACCAGTTCTGCTGTAGCAAGCAGGGATTCTCTTTGCTGTGCATCTCCCCAGGACCCAACCCAGCAACTCTGACAGTTTGTCCCCAGAGGCTGATCACCTCCTGTCCTACTTCAGACACAGAGGGTGATTGCTGGCTGCCCATCCCTCCAAGTGCTCTGCATCAAACCCAGTTAATGCCATGCACAGAGCCCTGTAACCCAGGTGACCTCTGCTTCACCCTGCTAGTGCTATCTGCTTACACCTCAGCTGCCTTCTCCAAATGATGGCTGCTGACCTGGTAATTTAAGCCTGGTCTCCCTTCACATGATTATATCATTCCTAGAAACTGCAGTTGGCTTTGTAATGGAGCAGATCCTCTATGCAGGTCCGAGGGCGTTTTCTAGGATGCTCTGGTGATCCTCACAAATTCCTCACCTGTAACTCATCTGAGGCATCACCAGATGCCACCTGACTTGGATTCACAGTGCTGTGCACACCATGGATTTTCCAAGTTCCCATACCAATAAACCGCTTGCTCGTTCCTCTTGCTGGCTGTTGTTTATGAGAAGCACGAAAACTGCAAGCCACAATTATAAACTCCTGTCCTTATGTGATTTCCATGAAAAGAGCTCGGGAGAACTTCTAATTGGAGATGTCCCTGCAGGGGACTTGGGACAAAATGATCTTTAAGGTCACTTCCAGTTCAAACTATTCCATGAGTTTTGTGATCTTTGGGGCAGAACCTTATGGGCACAGAAGAACTGTCTCCTCCTATGCAGAAATTGAGGGGCAGGACACCTTCCCCTTTCCAAGAGGACATGGAAGTTTGTGGAGCTGGAGGGATGTAATGGACAAGGGATTTTCCACCCCTCAGTCCCTGGAATGAGCTCTGCTGAGAGAGGCCAACTCAAACTGCCGCCTGAATGCTACAGAAACAATCTGGCTAAGCTGGCATCTGCTAAACCATCAGTAGTCATACTCCCAGAATGGCCATCAGCTGCCATTTTGACAGGAATCCAGCATTGTTTGGTGGCATTTACCTTAGGGAACAGATATTTCTCTGCATCAGGGAGAGCAATTTAAGCTTTCAGAACTGTCTGTAAGTTTATTGCCTTTTTTTTTTTTCTTTCAAGAATTATTCCTGTCACAGCTCAGACTCTGACTCAACTTAATTAGCATTGGAAAGGTCATCTCACAGAAAGTTAGGCAGATGAAGGACAGGAGGTCTTACACCATTTCCTACTCCAGGAGAGAAAATCTAAACATTTCTATGCTTGTGCCTGGCTCTGGTCCTGTGCAGGGACAGGAGTTGGACTTGATGATCCTTGTGGGTCCCTTCTAACTCAGGATGTTTTGAGATTCTGCGAGATGGCATTATATTAGCTATGACTGTTCAATTTTAACTTTATCTGTAGCCAGCAGATAAACCTTCCAAAACAGCGCTTCTGCTCTTTATCTATAGCTATGAAGCATGTTTGAAAAAGAGTGGAAACCACTGAATTAGCTGGGAACGCTGGCCCTCAGGCAATGTGCTCCTGAACTTATCAAATTTAGTAATGTGTATTTAATAGTATGTCATTAAGATGATGTTGAGTTGGTTTCACCCTCATAAATCACACATCTCACTGCATGACCCAACTGGATTGTTCCAATTTTGTTCCAATAATATTTCACGGACTAGGCCAAGTTAACAGGCTAATTTTCATGCAGTTCATGCATGCCTACAAGTACAGCTTTGCCTGATATTTCTATGTCTCATCCAGCATCTCTCAGATTCTTTTTGAGATGGCAAAATGAGGTAACTATAACTCATTGTTATCTGTGTTTCTGCTAACAATAAAAATCATCATGGCTTGCTTTCTACAGAGCACCTTACCATCCTTCCTGGAACAAAGATGCAGTATAAGTGTTCCACCTCACTATTCAAGGTTTTTAGTCCAGCATTAAAAAATTAACTTCTAGCTAGGAAAACTCACTCTTAATATCCAACCTAAACTCCCTCTCTGTTAGTGTGAAGCCATTGCCCCTTGTCCTGTCACTCCAGGTCCTTGTCAAGAGCCTCTTCATCTTTCCTGTAGGCTCCCTCCAGGTGCTGGAAGGCTGCAAGTGGTGTGGATATTGAGGGCTGCAAAAGGACAGTGGGAGAGAACCAGACATGTAATTTTGCAGGCACAGCCTCAAGCCACTGGTTTCCACACCATGACATGATAGTTAGTGAATGCAGCAGTCCTCCAGGGTCCTGGCTCTGGAAAACTGGATCTGACCCTCACTGTTTGGTCCAGCATGCCAAGGCTCACACAGCCACGTTTTTCACTCCCCGCTTTCCCTGGAAACCATGGTTTCCCTAATGGCCTGAGCAACACATTGCACAGTTTCTGCCCTTTGTTCCCTGCAGGGACTGGTGTTAATCTGGTGACTCTCATGGTCCCTGCTAGTGCCTGTCCTTTGCCTTAAGGATAAACTCGATGCACATTTCAAGAACTGCTCATGCAGTACAAGTTATTCCAGCAAATTCTAACATGAGAAAGGATCCACTGAGAAGAGCATGAAGCTGGTGAGAGGCATTGCTTGGAGATGGTCCAGGACCAGAGCAGCAGCCCCAGGAAGGAGAAAGCTGCCGAAGCCCAGAGAGCAGAGCCAGAGGCAATCTGTGTGTGGCAGCATTGTGCATCTCCACAGGAGCTGTGTGATGGGGTCGGTGCTGACATCTGACACACAGAACAGTGCTTGGAGGCACAGGGTCTCTCCTCTGTGCTGGCTTTCCATCACTGCCTCATCTCAGCATCATGGTTTCATCTAGAAGCTACCAGCAACATCTTCCCCCAAAAACAGCTTTATTGCACCTGTTTCCACCAGCATCTCTGTGGATTTCAGCAAGACTGCTGAAAGGAGAGAGAAAACCACTGGAAATTATTGTCCTTGATGGTCTGGGGGTGCATCTTATCCTGTGTGTAATCACAGCCAGCTTGTACTCACAGCAGTCCATGGTTCCCCTGGGGCTAAACAGTCTCTCAGTGTCTGCTGAGCTGGTGCTCACCTATAGCTCAGGATCAGATGGAAGTGTGGGGGTGGTGACACACACTTGGAGGCACTTCCAGTCACAAACATCCAAAAGAAAATTCACAGAGGAGCCACCTGAAATAGAGCAGTCACTGCAAATGCCACCTCCCTGCCATCATGGAGCACGTTCAAAGCATGGGGATTCCACAGGTCAGGGACACAGCAGCAAAAACGAGGCAAAGATAATCTGCTGGGTATTAGTGGAAGGATATGGGTAATAAAAGGTCAGATAGTTCAGGAGATGTCCCTTTGATGTTTCAGATCTGCCTGACATCTGAAAATTCCACTGCCTTTCAGAGCTAATGTTTTTTGTCAGGCTCTTTTCTCCCTGCCTGTGGTAAGCAAAGCAAGGACATATTCAGCACTGCCTTGGAAATGCTGTTTTTTGATATGAGGGAACTCCAAGTCCTTACAGGATTAGTGCTAGGGAGACAAGCTTTAAACAGAAAAGGCCCAGAGTTCATTTCCATTCCTGTTCCCACTATGTCTCCTTACTTAGGTTTGGCCTAGGACTGCATCCAAGAACAGGGATTCAAAACAGGCTTGTGCTGCCCTGTCTCCCTAGCTCTTCTTCTGCCCCTCACCACTACCACATCCCCAGCCTTGCTAAGGGGATAAAATGCCAGACGGCTTTTGCTGGAGGCGGCATGTGGCTTCAAACTGGAGGAGTGGAGGTTTAGATTGGATATCAGGAAGGAATTCTTCCCTGTGAGGGTGCTGAGGCCCTAGCACAGGCTGCCTAGAGAAGCTGTGGCTGCCCTGGATCCCTGGAAATGTTCCAGGCCAGGCTGGATGTGGCTGTAAGCATCCTGGGATATGGGAAAATGTCCCTGCCATGGCAGGGGGTGTAACTGGATGATCTTCAAGGTCTCTTTCAACTCAGGCCATTCTAGGATTCCATGATGACTCTCTGTGGATCACAACTGAGAAACAAAGGGTGCCGGCCAGCTCAGGAGCTGTGTCCTTCAGATGGGAGGTCAGCAGCAGAACTTGCTTTTTGAACCTGTAGCACAGCTTTACTGTTGCTAAGCAAGTGAAAACTCCAGCTTCAAGAAGCCAGGGCCACAGCTAAGCCAGCAGGCTGAAACCTGACCTGGATTTATTCTGCGAGCATGTTTCCCTATGCTCAGGGTACAACTGTGCTTGGATGTGGGGATGGCATAAGCAGCAGAGATCTGATTGCACAGTTAATCCTTCATTACAAAGGTACTTGCTGGCTTCTGAGCTGGTGGGAGGGAGGGAGGGAGGGAGGCAGGCAGGCAGATGAAGCCCTGACATTTTGTCTGCACAGAACTAGAGACCTGGACTTCCCCAGAGAGGAGATGCTGCTGGATACTGCCAAAGAAAGGGCTCTGCTCTGCTCAGGTTTCCCTGGCTTACAACTGTTTGGGGATACAGACATGGAGCTGCTGCTGTCTCCTACCCACCCAATTCTTGGTAACATTTTCCTCATGATTCCCAAGCTCCTCTGTCTCCACATAGAACAAAGAAACATTCCCACTGCCTTTGCAACACAAACGCATCCTCACACTGCCAGCTGCATCAATCCCAAGTCTTTTGTGAAGGAAATCCTTTTTGAGGAACTCCACTTGTAGCTCCACTGCCTCGTTCCTGCAGGCAGAGCTCTCCAGGGCTGGCACTGCATCGTGGCTCAGCTCAGCTCAGCTCAGCTCAGGTCACTCCATGCGCAGCAGCAGCATCTGCAAAGTCATGGAGCCTTAGCTGCAGTGCGCTGTGCGGAGCGGGAGCATCCTGCGCATTCCTGCTGGCACCGCCAGCACCGCACACAGTCCTGCACACAGGAGATGGGAGAGGAGCCCAGGCTCTGTCACAGCCCCTGAAATTCCTCACTTTATAAATTACTCACCAAAATTGGATAGGTCAATCAATAAGGCAACTTATTAATTTGTTGATAAGCAGCACTGGGGATGTGGGGAGTCAGCACTTCACCAACACCTCCATCTCACCTTCGGTCACTGCCCCTTTTACAGGCAGTAAAGCAGCAGTGGCCATAAGCCCTCACCAGGTCTAAACAAGGCTCAAACATGTTGTCAGGTTACACTCCCAGTGAGCAGGCAACAGCAGTGATAAGTCTGCTCATGTCCACACAAGCCCGCATTTTCCTTATACGTAAAAGTGGATGCAATTAATAATTATAGTGACAAAATAATAAAAATACATAAAAATAAAAACCAACCATTTACAGCAAAGTGATTTAAACAAATTAATGAAATAATTATATTTTCCTTTGTCTCATGTCCGTGCTTTACTTTAAGTTCAGTATTCTTGTTTATATTGAACCCATGGTGTATTCTTCATAATGACATGAATCACTATGTCACATCTTACACCACTCACTCTGGCCCCTCTTCCTCATCTCTGGGGAGGACAGGAGAGGTTACTGGATCACCTGGCCATGTCCAGCTGTCATCACACCCCTGATGACTGTGGTTTAATTATAGGAAACAGACTTGGCCCAGCTCCAGAAGCCAAGGACTCAGGAACACCAAGCCTCTGCAGCTCTGAGCAGCTCTAGGTTGCTGGACCAGTTCTTTAGAGATGAGTCCTCTTGGTTTTTTAAGAAACAACTTGACCTTCTAGGATATTTCAGGTAGAAACTTCTGAGCAGAGCCACTCACTATAAAATAATGAGCACACAATACTGAAAAATGAGCTGCAGTGGTGTTTTATACAACCAAAAATGAAGGGAGGAGAGGAAAACACTAATCACATCTGGATGCACCGACAAGTGTCACCATTGCACTGATAATTATGCCAAGCCAGTACATTTTTTTTTTTTAAACAAAAAGAGGATAGATTGTTTAATCCCATATCTCTTCTAACTCAAACCCGACTGAAAGGGATGCCAATACACACACCTGTAACCCACACTTCTTGTGCTTATGATGTTTTCATGCTTACATAAGAGAGAGGGATGAAAATCTCTGAAGTGACAGCAGTAAGAGCAGCTATTACTTTTCCTCCTTATTCCAACACAGAGGAACCTGTGTTGGAATCTGCTAAACTGGGAACAGCTTCCAATTGAGCAATGCTGCTCTTACAGGCACTGGTCAAGTCAGGGCTGATTCCTTGCTCTGAGAAGGAGACTCAGGGGGTCCATGACAGCATTTGACAAAAGGGCTGGAGAAAGCCACCCTGCTGTGAGCACAGACACCATTCCTGCTGCAGGAAGTGGAACACTAGGGCAGGCTTTCTAGGGACACAAGAATTAGCTGGGACAGATAAAAATGGCAGTAACAGAAAATTAAATACAAGGCATTCATTGCAAATTTAATTCTCCTCTTGGTGATGCATGTTCTTTTCTTTTGCCAGGCTGGTGCTGTCACCAAGGTCAATATAAATGTGCTATCAGCTGCAGGAAATTGGTGGCAAACTGAGCATTTCTGAATGTCCCCAGGATTGCTCATGGCCTCTGCAAAATCACACTGCGCTTCATTCTCTTGTCACAAGTCCCACTTGTACAGCTAAATCATTTTTTTTCCATTTAGGAAGACACTTCCATTAAGCTGATCTGCCCCAACTCCCAATCAACAGAAGCTCTCCTGTACTCTGCTAAGACAGAGGGTTTGCTGGAATTTTAGAAGGGATAAGAACATCACTTCACTGGCTCTTCTCTCCTAAAAGCACCCCAGTAGCTGAGATTATTTCTTCCCTACAGTCCAACTCTCACCCTAAATGGCAGATCTGGTCCAGCCAGAGCAGTGCCCATTCTCCATCAGTGCTGTGCAGGCAGCTGTGAAACAAAAAAAAAAAGGTTCCAGAAGACAGCACTGGTAAAATATGATTCCGAGACCAGTGAGTTCTGTGAAATGTAAGAACATTGCTATTGCATCGTCTGCCAGCACCATGGCACTGCAGAAATCCTCCTCTCTGTAGAGAATGGGTGGGCTCCACCATCTGTCTCCCCAGCACTGCAGAGCACAACAACTCTCTCTGCACATGCTCTGGCACGCAGCAGCAGTGAGTGATGTCCCCAGCTCTGGCTCCGAGTGGGCAGATGCAGGCAAATAGGATTTATCAATTCATCACTGTGTTGCTTTTAGCTTTGCCTTGGTACAACTGCACTGAATTTCACCCAGTTAAGCTGGAGTAATACCTCAGGGAACCTGCTGCTTCTTCCCCCCACCCACACTCACCCCACTCCAACCACAGCTTGCACCCCATGGACAGGTGGGTTTGGGAAGCAAACTCTTCTAAGAATGAAGCTTTGGCAGAGCAGACAGCATGAGAAAAGTTTCTCAGTGAAGCCACCTCTGAAATGGAGTGGGGAACCAGAACATCAAAGACCACTGATATCACTCAGTACCTAGAGAATTATTTTTATTCCCAGAACTCATTCCGTCTCCTAGTGGAGGGCAGGAAGTGTCACTTGTAGTTATTGAATGGGGCAAGGATGGGAAACAACATGATCCATGTTCCCCATCTCCCAGACAGGCTGTTCCATTGCCTTGTAGGCACTGCTATGATTGCTAAAACCAGCATTCAGCTGGTGAGGAGATGAGACTTGGCCACCAGGTTGTCTTCTCTCCATCAAACCCATCCCAATGCAATGTGAGTGGAGGATGTCAAAGATGTCACATCTGCCAAAGCTGCTGACTTTTCTCTTAGCAACCCTGACAGTTGCCAGGAAACGCTGCCTTGCTGTTACTGTGGTGACACAGGGGGACAAAGCCACAGCCACCCAACACCCACCTGCCAGGGAAGGGAGCAGTGCTCACCCTGCTCTCCTATCACCTCACAGGTGAGGGAAGCCTCCACTCAAGCCACAGAAACTCCAGCAGTGTAAGTCAGGAGCAGCGTTCCTGCCACCTCTGGTCTAGGAAGGGCTTTGTCCATCTGCTCAGGTCACCAACAAGTTTGGTACTGCACTGTTTCCTGCCAGCTCCCAGAGGGTGTTGCTGGGGAGTGAGCTGAATCCTAAGGGAAGGTCTCAAAGGTGGCAGAGATGTGTCAAGTGATCCAGAAACACTATCACCAAAGCCTACCACACAGAAAAGGGAGGAAAAGCCCCACTCCTTGCCTCACTGGATGGCACCACCGCCTAATTCTACAAGGAGCAAGAACAGGGAGAGGACAAGGCTTTTTTTTTTTTTTTTTTTTTTGCTGTTTACTTGGCACACTTCAGATCTCAAACAATGTCCCATAAAGCAGCAGGCCTGTGTAAGTACCAACTCCTTTTGAGGGATCCAGTCAGGCTTTGGAAGATGGCGAGGGCTGCAATGAAGGGCCTGGAGGGGAAGCCACATGAGGAGAAGCTGAGGGCACTTGGTGTGTTCAGCTGGAGAAGACCAGACTGAGGTCAGAGCTCACAGCAGTTCTGCAGCTGCCTCACGAGGAGAGGAAGAGGAGCAAGCTCTGATCTCTGCTCTGTGTGACCAGGGAACAGCTGGAGCTGTGTCAGGGGAGGGTCAGGCTGGATATCAGGGAAAGGCTCTTCCCCCAGAGGGTGTTGGGCACTGGACAGGCTGCACAGGGAATGGTCACAGCCCCAAGGCTGCCAGAGCTCCAGGAGCATTTGGAGAACACTCCCAGGGATGCACAGGGTGGGACTGTTGGTCTTTGCAGGGCCAGAAGCTGGACTCAATGATCCTTGTGGGTCTCTTCCAGCTCAATGCATTCTATGATTCTATGACTGCAAGAACCAAGACCCTACAGAAGCAGAGACAGACACAGCCTGCTGCAGGATCACACAGGGGATTGTCTGACCAGCCCAAGAGCTGGAGTTTTCCACTGAGCTGCCACTCAGCACAGAAAACAGACAGGACTCCAGCCCCTTGCAAAGATGGGAAAGAGGGTGGGTGCCTGCACCTCCTCCAGTCTGCTTCTGACCCCTGACACTGCAAACCTATGGCCTTATGCAGATCAGAAACAGGATTCCAGCTCTGACTTTGCCAATGTGTTAACTCTGCCTTTTCCTCCCTCAGGAGACACCAAGTGTCAGCCCAGATGGAGCCTTTTGGGAGAACAAACTACCTGTGTCAGCTAACACAGCTGACACCAACACAGACTTCTGTCCCCTCTTAATAAAAGCTGGGTTTCCTTTCCTTGCTACAAAGTAAGAAAAAAGGCCTTTGATTTTTATCTCCTGGCCTAAAATTGTTTGAATGTACCTTGCTCTCCGAAGACAAAGTAGGTGGAATTGAAGATGGATGGGAAGACTGACGTATTCCCTCTCCCCCATCTCCAGCCTGTGGGGAGGCAAGCCAAGAGGAGCAGGGTGTTCCAGCTGAAGGGGTGGTGCAGAGTCCTCCCTCCTGCAGAGGGAACAGCAGGGAATATTCTGCTCTCTCTGCATGCAAAACAGCACGTCCTCACCACATCCCACCCCGCAGGTGAGGGCAGAAGGTACCAAAATCTTTGAGCTGCCACTTTGCCACATATCATAGCCGAGAGGATTAGTTCAGTAAAGGCAGATACTAAGCTCTGATCATCTGGTTCCAAGGGTACAGATTACTGCAATATGAGCCATGGGGAAAAAAAACCAAAACAAAACAATAACAACAACAACAACAAAAAAAAACAACCAAAAAAACCAGCTGACAACAAATCAAGCCAAAATGTTGTTCTCAGAATAAGCAATGATAGGAAAAAAAAAATCACTTTTCTATTTTTCACCAGTTCAGAAGCTGATTAGAAATGTTTTGGTCCAAACTCTTAACAGAAAATACAGGCAAAAGATTTGAGAGATGTAAGCACAAAGGAGCCATTTGATCTCTTGGTGCCATCCCCTTGTGTCCCAGAGACTCCAGTTTCATCCATTCGCTTCTTCATTAAACACAATGAGAGACATTGAGCTAAAGCTTCTACTTTCTGAAAGCCATCCAATTTGAAAACATCAGGAGGTGGTGATGCTTCCCTTGATCATGTCCTCCAGGGAATAACCACTGGATTCCCAACAGACCCTCATTTTCTGTTCTCTTACACACCAATGACAAACTCTGGATCACCCAGAGGGCACAGACATGTACCCATGCCACTCAGCACATTCTACCAAAACTACTAGCACATTTCAGAGACACCCATCACTGCAGCCATTTATTATTTATCCAGCTCTGGAAGGTTATCAGCTCCCAGCTGAGATCATCAGAGACATTCTTCCTCCGTCCTATCTGATTGAAGAGCAATGGAAATCCTGTCTGGGCTTTCTGGCTGTGGGAATCCTGCCAGTTTGACCTCCCCTGGTGCTTCCAACAACCCTGTTTATGTAACCACAGAGCCATCCCCTGCCCCGGGGCAGCTGGCCAGAAGGCTGATGGGTAGTCTGGAATTACAGTAAATTTAGATATGAGGTATGGCTTCTGTTAGGAATTGGGAGTGTCTTCTTATGGCTGCAGGTGAGGTTTACAAAGCACAATACTGCAGGTCATCAGGGAAATCAAAGGCTGGGACTTGCAGGAGATTCTAGGAACAAAGATCCAGCTTAAAGTCAATGAGGAAGAATTTGCTGCTTCTCCTTGGTGGGTTCCAACCCAAACAGACAAAGCCAACATTTAGCTGAAAGCTTTGAATCCCAACCGGGGAGCAGTGGAACTGGCATTTAGATTGTGACTTGAGCTTGCTCTGATACTTAAGGCAGGCTCGGTAAGGAAAAAACCTCTTAGTGAGAAAAATTCTTGAACAGATTCCCTGTGATTCACTGTGTTCCTTGCTCCATCTGTTTCCCTTAATATCCAATGTAGCTACACATTAGCTTCACATTTTAAGAATGAATGATGAAGGCTGTAGCCAGCATTATAGTCTGCAGTGAAAAGGCTCCATAAGGCTAAGCTAAAAGAAGTTAACACTTTTAAGTGGTGTCTTTCAGTGTAAACCTGTCAAACTCTCCCAGCAGTACAATCCTGGAACACTAACCTGCTTTAATATGCAAGAATCCGTGGCAACTGCTTCTGATGGCTTGCCATTTTTTCAGTTTTTTCTTTATTTTTCCCAACCCTTATTTCCTATTTTGGAGCTGAATCTCAAGCCAGGGTCTCTCAGCCTCTGGGAGGTGCTGTGAAAGTAGTGGTCATCCTCTTCTGGTTTGAGTTGGCCACTGCAAGCCAGGCTTGTCACAAAGTGTAGGGGAAGAGTTGCTGAGGTGCTTTGCAGCACAGCACAGCCCTCAGGAGAGGTTTTAGCAAGGCAGAAACTTGCAGGAGGCATTTTTAATGTCCCCCTCTGCTACATGAGAGGAAAATGCTTCCAGCACAGCCTGACCACCCTGTCTCCTCCAGCCTGCTTCTTTACCTCACACAAGTCCAGAAATCCCCTGAACTTCCAGCTAGGATGGAGGGAGTTCTGTGACATTCAGGAATTTTGTCCAAAAAATCCAAACCACCAAACCAAAACCCTCCACATTTTTAGGTGCTTAAATCAAGAACAGGGCTCAGTCTTAATTTTCACAGGAAATATCCTGTTCACGATACTGTGTTTTTTTCACCAACCTAGGACAATGGTAGATCATACAGAGAAATCATATTGTAATCTTCATGGATTGGCAGTGAAAGGTAACAGATGGCCTACAACAATGATGGAGAGGGACTCTTTACTCAGGCCTGGAGTGACAGAATGAAAGGCAATGGCTTCCCACTGACAGAGATTGGATATTGGGAAGAAACTGTTCCCTGTGAGGGTGCTGAGGCCCTGGCACAGGTTTCTCAGAGAAGCTGTGGCTGCTCCATCCCTGGAAATGTTCCAGGCCGGGTTGGATGTGGCTCTGAGCAACCTGGGAGAGTGGAAGGTGTCCCTGCACACGGCAGGGGGGTGGAATGAGATGTCCATTCTGTGGCCAAATTGTGCTTTCCCTTTTCTACCTCCAAGTTATACATGGAATAAGCTGAATTTTACAAAGCAAAGTTCCAGCTTTGTATTATTAAGCAAAACATCATCATGCCACTGGATCTGCCACACAGACTCCCTCCAAGCAAGTTCTTATTCTCATTGGTATCTGTGGTGTGGTTAATCACAGCAAGTTTCATCTCTCTGAACCTCAGGCATTTGATGTGGCTGTCCTAGCTTCCAGAGGTAAAGAACAGAACCAGACTTCCGGGGCGCACCACATCTCCATCAGAATGTGGATAGCTCCCTACACCAGACAACTCCTCCTCCTTGTTTCTGGTTATCCTGGGAGTTATCTTGCTCAGAGTTATGTCTATGTCTTTGCTGTTGATGTCTACACATAAATGAAGTCAGTCCTGTTCCTGTTGCCTCTGAGATTGTAAAGGAGTGGTCCAATCGGCTTTGCATCCATGAAGCTATAATTAAATGGTTAATGTAACATGTGCTGGTATCCCTGGCCCTTTGGAGATTTAGGAATTTAAGGTCCTACTCAGGGCATTTCATATCTTCCCTTTCTAATGCCCATGTCAAGAGAAAACTCAAATTGCCAGGATCAACCACTTCGTAACGATTTGTGCTGGAGAAAGGATTTCTACACATTCACTTTAAATTAATGTCACTATTAGGCTGCTATTCCTTCATCCCAGCTCTTGTCACACAATGCAATTATGATTGTTTTGGCAGCATCTTCCCTGAAACTTGAACCAACAAAGTACCCAGAGCCTCGAGCAGGGCCTGATATCTGCCTGCCATCTCGTCACAGCTTCTGGATATTGATTATCAGCTAATTACCCAATTGACATCCTCCCAGTTCTATTGTCTTGTTAAGGAGTTTATCATAAGATCTGTCAGACAATCCAAGAAGACTTCATTAGCATAGCCCTAGTAATTGAAGACTTCTGATGAGTAATAAAATACAAGACATAAATTTCCTATCACTCTTTCTTCCTACCTCCCTCCTGGCGTGACAAAGCACAGTAGATGAGGATGATGCCTTGCAAATCTGTTTCCCTTCTCCATCCCAGAGACTCTACCTTATCATATCTCATTTTGCTAAGGAAAAACTTGCTCAAAACAAGGGTGGAAGAGACAGCTGTGTTTACTGGTACATTGAAAGTCAATCCCAACCAGTAGTCTTGGAATGTATCACCCAGAAAGATTAACCTCCTTGCAGAATTATTGTGCAAGTACAGCTGCTTTGTCTCCTCCACATCCCCAGGCAGTGATGGCATCACACAAATCCCATTCAGCAATTTCAAATTCAGTTTGAACCTTTCAGGTTTGGGCAGAATCACCTTCCAGAGCTCCATAAGAGCATTTCACTTGTTGAAGGCAATATTCCATAGAATCAGCACTCTGGTTGAGCTCTGTGGAATAACCTCAGCCAGGTGTGAGTTGGTTCAATTTATAAAGGAAAAATGCCTGGAATCTACCCACTCAGAGCACAACAGGGCACAAACTTTTGATGAGAGTCACCAAGACAAAAATTACATGACAAACCTGCTCCACACAGTGAGACAAAGGCATAAAGACTTATCACTGAAAATACATTAATATGCTAATATAAGTCAGAAAATCCAGATTTGATTCTCTATCTTGGAATAAAACTAATTTTTTTCAATTACTACCCCCAAATGTGCTGCCAGAGACAGGTATGTCCATATAAAAAACCCTATATATAAGCATTTAATAATTTAAGAAAGATTTAGCATATAAATACACCCTTCACTAACAAAAGGGAGATGTTTCAAAAGCAGAGCAATTCTTTGTCACACTCCTGAGAATGAAAGATTTTTCCCAGGTGAACTGTTGCTTCTTCAAAAAACTTCTGATTGGACAGTAATACACCAAGAAGAAAATATAGTAGCTGAACTGGTAAAACATTAATTTTTTTAACAGTTTTAGGAAAATGACTAATAAATAAATTGTCTTTAAAGGCATCCTAAAGACACATGGCACCTTGCTTTGGTATTTTCTGTTTGAATTCCATCTAGTGAAGACCAAAATGGCTTTACATGCAAGTGTCACTTCAGAATACAGGGTCTTAAATAAGGTCAAGGTACTTTCAGATTCTCAAACTTCCAACTAATTAGCTCCAAGCAATCTTTAAGCAATCTCAGAGACTTTGGAGTCTTCATACAACACTTGGACAGTTTGAAATTTAAACATTTTGTCTTGCCCTGGATTTTATGCTCTTGGGTGCTTGAAAAAGTTTTAAAGACCGATCCTGCTGATGGAATTGATGCCTTTAAAGACTCAACGGGCAACAGAGCCACTGGACTTTGGAAATGCATCTTTTCTTTACACTGTATAAGAGTTGCCTGCCTAGACACTGAGAGCAGCAGCAGTGAAGTCCTGTTCCCACAGACTGGGATAAGAACAGAAATGATTCTTAGACACAGAGATTACACAGGAACAGTGGACTTGATTAAGACAAACCCTGATTCTTCCTGATGCTTTTAGTCTGAGGTAAAGAGCTCTGACCTGACCCTGAAGGGGAATGGGCAAGACTAAAGTACCTAACTGTGGCCTTTCAGTGCCTGAAGGGAGACTGCAGGAAAAATGGAGAGACTATTTACAACAAATTACACTCCCAGCACAGCTCATGCAAGGCAGAGAAGTTCTGGTGCAGGAGAAGCACAAGGAGTCACAATCTTCCAAACCATATCTTGTGTTCTTTGCAGAAGCCTTCCCTGAAAGGGAAAGAAGACTGCAACATGGCTTTGAAAGCTGGATGTCAAATCCTCCCCTTTCCTGCCAAAGAGAGATATTTTTAAAGTCAAATTTAGTTTCCTGACTCTTGTATGTGTTTATCCTGCTCACAGGATGATATTTAGATCCCATATTTTTTCCTCTCTCCCTGGCCTGTCATCCAAGGGTGTGATTAGTTCATCAAAAGAATGAAGGGCAGTCCAACCTGCCTGAAGAGAGGTGATGGAAAATAGAGACCTTGCTAACAAGAGCAGCAGGACAAGGGTCACATATTGGTAGAGGTGATGAAAGCTCCTGCGGGTCTATTCAGTGTGGCTGTTGCTATGAGAGTGAAGAGATTTGCTGGCCCTGAAGCAGGGAGAGGACACAGATGCTGTTTTGTTCCATATCAGTTACAGATTCTGGTCACTTGTGTAAGTTAATACTCTCCCAACTTCTTTTAGGCTCATTACAGCTCTTCTTCTGTTACAGCCTGGCAACACATTTCTGCCTCTCTTTCCACAGGGAGAACATGCTGCCTTCTGCCCCTAACAGGCACATGCTGGCAAAGGGCAGATTTTAATCTCTGAACCTGCCCTGGTGGCTCTAACTCAGGTTTATTGTCTGTGTGGAAAAGAAAGACAACAATCTCGGGAGTGCTCACCCATTCAGAGCCAGTCTAAGGCTCTGTCTGCTGATGAGAAAATATCTTTGCAGCTCTGTTCTCAACAGGATCATGCTGGGCCATCTCCAGCCATTTCCTGCTGAAAACAATAATGTGTAAATAGGAAAGGAAACAAGGACTTGATTCCCTCTATCCAGGTGAAATAAAAAGATTTTAACTGTATAAAACAGACAAGTTTCTGGTGCGGTTGAACTCACTTTTGAAAGTTTGTTCCTACCACAATTAGACTTTGGCTGCTGTTTTTCAGGGCGACAGCATCAGAATCATTGCCCAGAGCATTGCTTCAGAAATTAATTCTGTTTCAGGGATGACAACAGGTTTTGAGATAGCCAAGCAAACAACACACTGTGCAGGGCTGTGAGTGCCTATTAAACACACATTTAATCAGTTTTGATGAAGGGGAAGTGGCAGAAACACACATTCTGCCTCCCTGTTCAGCTCTTGGAGCACTCAAGGGCTACATCCAGAGCTGAACCTGCAGCACAAGACAGAAGGCACCACTCTAAGGGCATAAGAAAGGTGAGGGCCTCTGCCTCATCATCCACTCAAGAACCCTTTCCCTTACAAGGGAATATTAAATGAAGGAGGAATTTGTAAACAGGAACGAGCCAGGTGCACAGGAGAGAGAGGGAGGCACTGGGAAAGAACAAAAGTTTTTAGCCATTCATTGATGGGATCACCAAGGATCATCAGACACAGCTTTGGAGAGGAATTTGTAACTGATAAGAAGGAGGAAACAAGAGGAACAGGACAGCTGAGGATATCTGAGGTGGGCCTGAGGGACTGAACTTAAGGAATGTTTAGTGGGTCAGGGCAAAACGAGAGAAGGAAAAATTAGGACATCATTCAAACGCCTCACTGATCAGTGTATTTGGCTGAACGAGCCTGCACCCAGTCACTACAGTGCATCCTAGATGTTTAATAAAGCCTCTTAAGATGGTCTTTTTAAGTATTTTAAAGCCTTTTGCTGTCTTTCTGTATAATTTTCACAGTCTGTCCCATGTGTGGGAATGCTCTAAGGACAAGGTGTCAGCTACTGAGGACAGGAACTGACACAAACCAAATACAAAGCATTTTGGAAGGGTTAAGTAGGGTGAAATGCTTCTTTGTTTTCTTACCTCAAACTGACATTTTGCAACTCAAATTTCCTCTCAAAAATGTTATTTTTCAAATGCTCTCATGTGACAATTGCTGAACACATTTAGGTGCTTAAATACATAATGTTTCAAGTCATAAAGACCATATTTAAGGAGAAAACAGATTATATTTTGGCTCAACTCTAGGCAGCAGGTGTTGTTTGCTATAAGATGGTCTGTATATATTCTATAGAAATAAGTACAGACACACTAAAGTAGCATTTAAAAAAATGCAAACAGAACAGATAATGACAATAAAGATAATACTGCATTCCAAACTTTTCAGAGTCCTTATTACAAGGCAAATTATCTCTCCTGAGCACCAGTGGGAAAGGCAACAAGTTTCTCCTATGAACACATTACAGCAGGAATGGTTTAGCAGCAGACTCTCTGTTCCTGGATTTCTGTTAAGATATTCCTGATTTGAGCACTTTTTAGTCAAGAAAGATTAAAAAAAAATATCTCTACACATGGCTTTATCAAGGCATAATCCCTAATAAAGTAAAAGCCTTGATTTCACAAGGGAAGCAGATAAGGAAGCAAAGCCCAGAAAGGGTTTAAACAGACAGGCTTTAATAGATTCCCCAATTCCCTTTCATATTAAGCATTTTTAGCCAGAGAAAAAGGTGCAGGAGTTCCTGAAAACGGCAGTCCATAAGGTTTTCTCATCACCATTTAACTCCACCCCAGCCTTATTTTGTACTGTTTTTCATGAAGCCAGCCCTTTAGCTTCTCGAAAATTTGTTGCCATAATTTTCTCTTCTGAGATCTTGTGGAGACAGGAAACCTTCAGAGGCAATCATACACTAATGCCAGCATCAATCAGCAACCTCATTAGACAACAAAACCTCTTCCAATATGTCAATACAATAAACAGTGATCAAATTCCTCTCAGTGCAGGCCACGAAGCTTTGCCTGTACTTCCTCATGATTTTTACATGACAACTGCTTAAATTTATGGGAACTGTCCTGCCCTGTTTCTAAAGAAAGGAGTCGAAGAACTGTGGGTGTTCAACTAAATAATCAGGAAAGACAATTCCCTCTCTTCCCAGGGACAAAAGCACAGCTGTATCATCTACAAAATGGATAAATATAATTTCTGGGTTACCAGAATTTTAACCCAACTCCAGCAGCAGGCAGGCTCAGTTGTAGTGGAACAATGCCTGTGCTTTGCTGTGACCAAGATCTCTCAGACTCATTTCAGACATGGCTGAAAAGGATTTTTTTGGAGGGAAAGAAAAGCTGTTTGTAAGTGAAAAAGCACATTCTAGGAGCTGCACACCCTGTGCTCCCTGCATGGCATGAGCCAGGCCACCACAACTTGTGGAGCTGAACATTCCCTTCAGGAGCCTCTCCTGCTCTGTCCCTCAGAAATCCAGCATCCCCTGAACTCTGGGGAGGGAGAAGGCCAAACTTAATGATGGAACAGTATGTTGTTTTGGCTGCTTAAATACAAATCTCATTTATTATGAAGGCAGGTCCTCCACAGAGATAACAGCTGAAATTGATTATAATGCCTGCAACCCATTCCCTTCAGGAGCCTTTACCATTGGCCCAGGTATCCTATTGGAATCTGACATACAGATTCCAGTGACTCTCTGGGAAGTCACTAGCCTTTTCCCAGCCTGTTTTTCATAATCTGTTTACCAGCATAATCCCACAATTCCAGTTTCCTCCAGTGACATGAGGAAGTTTCTCTAGGATGCCATCAGCATTCCCTAGTCTGCAGAGCCCAGAACTGCACTAGTAGCATATTTTTTGCATGAAAGAAAAATGAGAGCTTAGAAAGCTAAATTCTCTAAAGCTATCTCCACAGATTCAGCACAGCATTTTTTATTTCAGAAGTAAATACTCTGAAATCCAATTTCATCTCCTACCAAGATTTCTATGCAATATTAATATGGATTACAGATTTTCTTAGTATTGCTTCCAGTTCTTATCTTCCCTACCACTGCACTTTTTCTTTACAGAGTTATTGCTTATAGCGGAGAAACTTCTGCTACATAGGGACTAAAAATATTATTTTGATTCCCAAAGGTCTTTTGGTAATATGGTAATGCAAACAATAAAGGCAAAATTTCCCTTTGGAGCTTTTCAACAGAGTATTAGCCACCCACCCCAAGAACTAACACTATAACTCTCTTTTTCCTAATGCTAGTATTCAGGAGAAAACACAGAAATGACAGAATTTAAAGCAAAAAGATAGATGATGCAGACTTTTGTCATGCAGCCCTTCTATATATTTGTTACACCTTCTCATCCTACTTGTCTTCTTCCCAGTTTAACTTATTTGCTTTGAAATTCTTCCTTCTGCTGGAACCTGTAGCACAAATCTTGATTGTTTCTAGAACAAACCACGCTCAGTTCATTTTAAAAATAAAGGTTTCTGTCCCACAAGACCTTAGAACCCACCTTCTCTGTCTGCAGTCTGCAGGAAAATTTATTTTCTTCACTTCAGTGTCTCTTCCAACATTCCCATTCTGTGCCACTGCAGCATTTTTTGTGGGAACTCTCAGAAATTTCTGCCCCACCACCATGCACATAGCTCTGCAGTGCTTGCACATTCCTTGAGCATTCCCATTGTACTTCATGGCATGTCCCAGTCCCTCCCCAGCATTCCCTCAGCCCACCTCCTCTGGACACAACGAAACACTCACTGCCATGCACCCAGCTCCTTCATTTGCCAGACAATGTGGGAAAGGGGACAGGCTCAGTGGAGGAACTAAAATGGAACCGAGCACTGAAAAAGCCAATTTCACATAGCAAAAACTGGCTCTCTCCGAACACAATTTCTGCTGTGTGTGTAAAAGGTATTAAATACATCAAAGAGCTTGATCTTAGCCCCCATCAAGGGGCAGGAGACCCAATCCAGCAAAGCTATGCTGAGCTCTGAGGTTTCTACACTGAAGTTCCTCAGTTCCTTCTCCAAGAGATGATGTCAGTGCTGTGGAGCAGGTGGATTACATGCAAAGGCTGCAGGCCAGGGTTTGCTCATCCTCTGATTTTGTCTCAGCATTCTGCACTGAAACAATGTCAGCTGGCTCAGGGCTTGCAGGTGCCATGGGGAGGCAGGCAGGTGAGCCAAACTCAGCTTAACTCACCCACCCTCCTCCCAAAATCCTGAGCTTTATCCTGAATTGGAAATAAAATCAGCTCAGAGAACACAGGACAGGTCAAAAAAACACCAGGGTGTTTTTCAAACAGCTAATTTAGGAGATCTCTAAAGGTTATGATAAGGACATCCTGATAGTTACTGGATGAATTTGTTTACAGCAATGTTACTGGCTGGACTAGAATTAGACTCCTGTGCATTTCTACCTCTACTTTTAGCAATGTTTTTGGATTTTCTTAAGGACTCCACTGTTTTGGATTGGAAATGTAGGAGTCCATAGCTTTTAAGGAAGAAGGATACATGAATTATAGCAGGACTCACAAAAGTTCAGTGTCCAAAAGTGGAGGGACTCAAAAATGGGGAGAAATGGGGTGCAGGTGGAGCACCAACACACTGTTAAAGGCTCAGAGAAAGCACAGTCCATTGTTCCTGTTAATAGCTAGCACTTATCCATGGTATTTAGAGCATGAACAGGATCTAAAGAGCAGCCCACAGCTGTTTTCTAAGCACTGCTAGAATCAGTTCTAGTCATGGTGCAAAACAGACCAGTGGAAGGGCACTCATCACCCTACAGGCAAATTTAACATGTAAGGATGCCTACCCTAAACCCTGGTATAGTACCTGGGTGCCTGGCCTGGCCTTCCAGAGATCTGGAGTTTGATGCTGCCCTTTAGGTTGAAAGGACTCCTGTGATTTTCAGGATCAGGATATCAGAGTGACACCACCCAGGTGCTTTTAGTTCAGGATACCGATAATTGCATGGATCCCTCCTCCCTCTTGCCATTTTCCAGTCCTTCCCACTTCAAAGGGCAGCTTTGATCCGACAAGGATCACAAGCAAAAGGCTGGTGACATCCCAGATGGAAGAAGGCCGGCACAATTTGACACAATCACACTTCGTAACTCACGATGTTTCCCCTAATAAAATTATTTCTAATGTGATATACCAGAAAATACAGCTGATGCTTTTGAAGGGAAAAAACCCCTCTGTTCATGAAGATACAGAACTGCAGACCACAGAAAGACTAAGCCATGCTAAAGGACCAGCAATATTAATGGATTATTGGAACAGCTGAATTTGCCCCAGGAGCACATCTTCCTTGAAAGGTGCACGAAGGATGTGAATGGACAGACAGAAAAAGCAGTAGCAAAGGAAATTTCTGTTTAAAGACTAAGATAAATGAGGGAAATGATAGTTTGCAGCATATTTTCTTAAGGTTACCCATAAAAAAATTATGAAGAAATAGAAGTCATGTCACCAGCATAGACAAATATCACAGAATAGGTAAATTTGGAAGGGACCACAGTGAATCATCTGGTCCCACCTCTGTGCTCAAGCAGGGTCAGAATATACAGCCTAGACAGCAAGAACAAGAGAAGCTTGAACAGACCATGTGTCAAACAGTGCTTCAAACCTTTTAAATGTTGCTTTTAAGACTCTGTGTTTTAGAGCATGAATCTCACAGCTTTAAAATACACATACACACTTCCAGTCTTGGGATAACTTTACAAAACCCAGCCTTCCACTTAACTGGAGTTTGTGGAAGATCATTTTTGAAGAGGCAGCTTGTGTGCCCTCACTACAGACCAAATGTTCCACTCTTTCCTCATCCAAATTTGAGATAGAGATGAATTCATCTTCCTTACTCCCTGTTGTGTAGAACAGGTTGTTCACTAAGTGGAAAAGCCTTCTGGAGTCTTTATTAGGGAAAAATAAGGGACAGAAGCTGACAATTAATAACAGTAAACTCCTGGAGTGACAATGACTGTGGCTTGTCCTCCAAGTTCTTGCTTCCCATCCCCCAGACAGATCTAAAATTCATGATTTTCTGTTTGTGCGCTTTCCATCTGTTGCAGAGACAGCAAGAAGGAATATTCCACATGCATTTCTCCCACCATGGAAGGGACATGAGAGAAGCTGATCTTCCTATATTGCTGTGCAGAAGCATCCTAAGGCTTCCCTTTGGATCAATATTTGCCGAGCTGGGCTCTCTGCCAGCCTTCAAGACCATGCTGTTTACATCTTCAGGCAAAATCAAGTGCAAATGTCTGCAAAAAACACGCCTGGACTTAAAATATAAGCATTAAGATTCTTAAGACTTCAGAGTGATGCAGAAGTGGGGAAAACTGAACAGAAAGAGAGTCTTGGGCTCTTTCTCAGATAAAACATTCCAATCAACCATCAGTACCTCTCCTTCCACACTTGTTTCCTACCTCTGGGTATCAGTGGGGGACAGCAGCATTCCTTGCTAGGTAAAAAAGCCCCTTTTATTTATTCCATAACTCAGCAACCTCCTTTTCCTTAAGGCAGAGAGAACAACAACAACAGCAACCAACACCCCCCCCAAAAAAAAAAAAAAACCTAAAAACAAACAACAAAAATACCTGCCCAAACCTTCACAGCAGTTATTGATACACTTTGAGCAGTGTGAGCTTAGAGGATAAACATTAAGTTTATTTTCACTGATGAAAAAGAAAGAAAACCCTGAACAGTGCAATAGGGAAAATGGTGGAAACCCAGTGATGCAAGTATGTGGGAAGTACCTGAGCCACAGAGTCTGGGAATCTGCTCAGCCCCACCTGCAGAGCTTCTCCAGCCTGGGATCCCAGCAAGGACAGGGAGCTGGTGGAGCCAGAGCAGGGACACCAAGGGATCAGAGGGATGGAGCAGCTCTGCTGGGAGGAAAGGCTGAGGGAATTGGGATTGTTCACCTGGAGAGCAGAAGGCTTTGGGGTGACCTCATTGTGCCTTGCAGTGCCTGAAGGGAACCCACAGGGAAGATGGAGAGAGACTCTTGACAAGGGCCTGGAGTGACAGGACAAGGGGCAATGGCTTCACACTGACAGAGAGCAGAGAGAGGGTGGCACAGGTTGTTTAAGAGCAGCTGTGGCTGCCCCATCCCACAGCAGGGCATTGGAATGAGATGCTCTTTAAGGTCCCTTCCAACCCAGGCCATTCTGTGACTCTGTGAATGTTTAATAAGTATTGATTTTCTGTAGGGGCACTGAAAATACTGGGGAAGTGGGTGCCTGCATCCATGTGTTGTGCATGCTTCAGGAGATAGGGACTGACTGCACATAAATCTACTTGCTGTGAACTCATTTTACATCACTAGAAGACCCAGCAGGGTTTGTTTGTCACATAGGGGTTTCCCTCTGGTTGCCCAATCACATCCAGCTCTTACCCAACAAGAAATTCAGATTAATCTTCCTGCTTGTGGTGGTGCATATGGACTACATTTCCCCAAACACAATTTCTTAATGCCCTCCCAATCCTTTCTTATGAGATCAGTGCAAGCAATTATTCTAATGCCTTCATCTGTGTGAGGCCACCTCACAACACACAGCAGAACTTGGTGATTACCAGGCTCGCTGCTCCAAAGGGCAGGAGAAAAAAATAACCCTACAGAGGTTTAGAAGTCCAAATTGCTCATTCATAGGCAGCAGAACAACCCCTTCCATCTAGATGCTCAGAGGTACAACCCCTCCATTCCATACAAGCTAGCCAACATCTACACTCACACATTCATTCTTCAGGCACAGTGGCACACAGATATATTTCACTCCTGTGGGTGCTTGTTACTACTAAGTTGCAAAGCATTAGTGGACTTTCCTCCCACCTCCCTATCTTTGACAAAAATACTCTTTTTTCCCTTTTTCTTTTTTTTTAAGAAGAGCTCTCTTCCACCTCAATCTGGTGTATTTTTGATAAAGTAAGTAGCTCAGCCTTCTTATTTTTTAACTTGGTAGACTCATTTCCACGGAGATCTCTGGAAGGCCAGAGAACAGAATCATCACACTCCCCCCTTCTGCCATCCCCACCTCGAGTCTACAGTGCTTTTTGCCACATTTTCCTTTCATCCTCTCTCTTGTTGCACTTGTGCTTGACTAGAAACTCGTGTTTACCACTATAGCACTCCTGACTCATGCAAAATGTGATATCCAACATTAACACAATTCATGAAAAGGGAATTAGAGAACAGAGATGTCACCCTCTCCATCTCACCACCCACTCCATCCCAGGTCCTTCTGTGGCCCCAGCTGAAGCAGTAACTGAGCACTTCAGAGCCCATCATTTGGTGGATCTATCCCCAAAAAACTCCATTCAGCAATGCATTCATTTATCTATTTAAGTTAGCAATGAACCATCAAGCACAAGCCAAACAGAACTCTGACATTTATACAGAAACTAAAAAAATTAAAAATATACTTAAAACCCAAAAGATTATTCTGAAATACCACCACATTAATTGGATCACAGGCTCTCCTGCAGATGATTCAAATACTGTGCTCCCCAGCTACTTCATGGGTCATCTGGGCCTGCTCAAAGGCTCTGACATTCTTCAAAGGGCTGAAAATCTGCATCAAACCTGAATCTAATCTCTCACAGATTTTAGAAACTCGGGGTTGGATTTACCCTGGTTATCTCCAGTGATTTATGGACTCACTGAACAACTCAGCCACTGATCTGAACTCCCATTACAGTCTGGGGTCAAACTGGTATTTGTGCAGCATGATCCATTTACTGTCTGGTCAACATTTAAGGCTGGCCATGAGTCACACCCAGAAATTCCTTTTCCTCTCAACTGACTGTAAAAAACAGAGTGAGCCAAATGCAGTGCTCACAGTCTAGGAAGGAGATCATCCCTTGCACCTCCAGTGGGAGGTGTCCCTGCCCATGGCAGGGGCACTGGAATGAGATGAGCTTTCAGGTCCCTTCTAAACCAGGCTATTCCGTGATTCCATTATTAAATAATGTTAATTGCTGTAATAGTTGAACAATGATTCATAACCTGCCCCCACAATTACCATTCACAGTAATGCACAGATGGCATTCACAGGGCACACAAAAATGGAACCCCCAAAGCTGGAACCCCCAGAACCCAAGCAGTACAGTGACAGGATACAAAAATTACTTCAGCAGAGACTCTTTGAGAGAAATACAAAGAACATTAATGCCTTCTCTGTCATTTGTTCTCCCAACAACAGAATCAATGTGACCCTGCTGCCCTGGCCAACTCAGATCCTGAGGTATTGTATATTAGCCAAATAAATACAAACATATATGCAAATAACTTCCTACCCACATCACAGCTCTGACTGCTTCTGTAACTCTGAATTTTCTTATTTTTTTTTTGGCACACTTCAATAAGCTAGTGAATGTCACCAAATGCTTTCACAAATTGTTTTAACAAGCTGGATTCTGATCTGTTAAAGAGGCTTTAAAAGGTAGATAGACAGCAGGAAGGAGAAGTGGATCGTGGTGCTGCTGAAGAACAGTACTAAAAGCCAAAAAGGGAAATTCACAGTGAAACCAGTTTGATAATGCAGCCACCAAATGATACAGCCAGGTTGTGTAGGAGGGTATAACAACCTTATCAGCTCTGAAAACTGGAAACACCAGAAAGATCCTAAACCACACCCACCACTGTCTACGTGGTGCAGCATTACACAGGCAAACTCCCAAGTGAGGAAGAATAAGGACCATCTCCAGGCATTTGGGATTCTCACAGGACAGACACAGGATGGAGAGTTAAAATGGGAATCTACAACTAAAACCGATGAATTTAAGTGCAAAAAGTGGCACAAGCGTCAACAAAAATGCCCCAATAGTAAGATGGGGAAAACAGTCTTGGAAGGTATGAAATAATATAAAAAGCATTTTACAAAGCAGTCTTTTCTTAAAAGGAAGAAAAGAGGTTTAAAGAGATGTCTAATGCAGGAGTATAGGTCATGTTATTTATAAAATGGTGATTCCTGTCATTTTTCCCAGTATATTCCTGAACTTTGTTTCATCAGTGACAACAGCAGTGAGTGGTACAAGAGTCCATTCAAGCTTCTGCTCTGCAGAACTGTACAGAGAAATTAGGAAGAAATTCAAGAGTTAAATACAGTCACTGTCAGCAGAAGCTTTTCCCAAATCAGACCTTGTCAGTACACTGAGAAGAGACTCAGGGGGTTATTTTCACTACTGAACACAGAAAGGCTGAAGTTAGCAGGGACCTCTGCAGGTCACCTGGTCCAGCCCCTGCTCAGGTAGGGCCAGCCAAAGCTGTCTGCCCAGAACCATGACCAGTCAGCTTTAGGACATCTCCAAGGATAAAAACTCCAAATCCTCCCAGGGCAAACTGTGCCAGTGTTCAGTCACTTGTAAAAAACCCCAAACAAACAAAAACCCAGCCAAACAACAACCAAAGAACCAGTTCGTGTTCTAGTTTTTGCCTGTTGCCTTTGGTCCTGTGGCTGTGCACCATGGAAACAAAGCCAGGCTTCATTTTATTTACCTGCTCCCATCAGATAATTCTACACCTTGGTGCGATCTCTCAAGAGTTACAGTGCTCTCAGCTTTTCCTCAGAGCAGAAATGCTCCAGTCGCTTCATCAGACTCCCTCCAGCACATCCATGTCTTTCTTTTACTGGGCTCCCAGCACTGAAGACAATGCTCCAGGTGTGGCCTCCCCAGTGCTGGACAGAGGGGAAGGATCAGCTCCTTGACTCACTGACAATGGTCCTCTAATACAGCTCAGGATACTTTCAACTTACACCCAGCCACATCCTCAGCAACATTCTACTGGTAATTTGAGTTTCAGTGCTATCTAAATACTCTACTTCAGTTTGAATTTCTCCAAAAGTGACTATTTTTCCCTCCACAAGAGCAAAAATGTCTGACACAGGCATCCAGCAGCCGTCAGGAAAACAAGGAACTTTATATGCTGATAACACATTATGGTAGGGCAACATACAAACAAAAAAAGTACCCAGAAAGTTAATTAATTAAGACAAGGTATTTTCCTACTAAGAGCAATGCCTTTTCTTGAAAGCAGATGGTCTGGAGTCTGAAATAAAATCAGACTTCCCCCTGACTGCCTCCATCCCCCATTACTTGATTAATTTTCCTCAAAGCATTTGGATGTAACTGAACTCCAACCGTTGAATCAGCTACAAAATAAACATGGCTTGTTGTCCTTAGGCTGAGCTGCTGCATCTTGAAATAGTATTCCTGTAGAAGTTAAAGTCTATTGAGTGCAAGAATTATTAATAACTCCTTTTATTAATATTCCTTTGGCTGAACAGTTTGGGGTCAGCTAAAAATGTTTTCTTCAGTAAGAAGATATTCTGGAAGAAGCAGTGTTCTATCAGTTGAGGAGGCAAACCCAGAGAAAACAAAAAGAAATTATCATCAGTTGGTGTTTTAGCTGCTGCTATGAACAAGCCAGAATTACAGAATGTGACAGGTTTGGGGTTTGGTTGGGTTTTTTTTGGGGGGGGCGTTCTTTTTACTTATAAGTCCGCACCAAAAATATGCATTAAATACTTTTCTCAGGTACCTGAATTAGCAGATGGTATCAGCTTAAAAGATGCATTTCTTCAAATCTACCTGGAAATGTGCACGCAATCAGCTGCTGCTGAGCAAATATTCATTATCTGCAAGGTGCAGCTCTGACCAATGCCACAGCTCTTTCTGCAGCATTATTGATCACCAGCAGAGATGATAGCTTCATGCACCAAGGTATGGAGAGTGAAGTGCTGCCCTGTTTTCTGCCTGCACCAGAACAATGCCACTCAGCATTATCTAACTGGGATTTTCACCTGACTGCCAGCAAGAAGGCTGATGAATCATTTTTATTCCATTAAAATGGGAAAGGACACTGCATTAAGTCCTTCCAGTGGAAAACCTTACTTCTTCATGGAAGAACCTTCACCAATATCAAGTTTCACCCTTCACATAACTCACTGCAAATCTATCTTGTGCACCAGAACAACTTTCACCTTTACTGGTAAGCACCTAAAGCTTCATTCACCTCTTCAGGAGAGAAGTTACTCTCAAAACTAGTAGTTGGGACTTGCACAAAAGCTCAATTTCCTCTGAGGGGCTAATACTACTCCTGGGATTCAGCATGTTCCCACTAACTTATGTGTGGAAAAGCTACATGCCATCAACAGAACAGAGAGCAGCATCCTACTCACTGAAACACATTCCTGCAGCTGCACAGAAAGCAAGCAGCAAACCAAAAATTGCCTCTGAAACGCATTCACACTGCAAACCCAACATTTCCAAGAAAGCCTTGATTAAGTCCTGGAGACAAGCCAGATAGAAAATGAAGCACTTCTATGAAAATTATAGTACTGATTCGTTCCTATTGGTGGCAAAGTTGTTTGTTTAAAAACGTTTCATTCCCACCACACATTTCAAGTAAACGGGTAAACAGAAAGCTTCAGGACTTCATCCTTTTCCCTCTCTCCCTATTTCCTTCCCACCTCCCCCAGTCTTCCAGCTTCTCTCAGCAGCTTGCCAATGGTACCTCCTCCTACCCCTGAGGTCACCCCAAAGCCTTCCCTTCTCCAGCCTTTACAATCCCAATTCCCTCAGCCTTTCCTCCCAGCAGAGCTGCTCCATCCCTCTGATCCCTTGGTGCTCTGGTTCAGCACTGAAAGCAGAGGGAAGTGTTGACTTGAACTGCCCGGCCTCAGCATTTCAGAAGGGGTTGATTTTCCTACCACACCTGCTACATCAATTAGTTTATCTTAGGGATTTTGTTTGCCTGCTTTTTGAGCAAAAGACTGAAAGCATTTTCTTGAGGAAGCAAAGCCACTTGGTACAGTCGGCAAAAATGGGTAGTTTTAAGCCAATTCAACTTAATTCATAATTCATCCTAATTGATGATACAAGGAGACAGTTTAACCAAGTGAATGTTAGTGGAAAAGTAAAACGACCACAATGAATCACTTAACACATCTTCATGTGAAGTGGGGAAAGCTTTCCTAGGACAGTTATTCCTCTTTTGTCAAAGCAAAGTGAGCCCAAGCCCCAAGCTAGCACATACACGCCCTGCCAAGGTCTCAGTCACCTTTAGAATCACAGAATAGAACCACAGGATCATTAATGTAGGAAAAGATGTCCTTTCTTGGACACCTCCAGGGATGGAGACTCCACCACTTCCTTGGGT
>VRYO01000369.1:6121360-6146928 GCA_009812075.1 Sialia sialis
TGCTTCCACAGGCTGGCAGAGACGGAAGCTGAGTTTTGAGCCAAGCTCAGAGAGCTGATGTGAGTCACAGCACAGCTTCCAGAACACCCAAGTGGATTTGGGTCTGTTGGGAGCATCAGCTGAGCGCAGGCAGAGGAGCTGCTCCTTTTGGCAGCATATCACACACAATTCAGTCAGGGTGAGCTGGCTGTGAAGCCACATTCCCTGTCAAACACTTCTTTCACCTCAGCTCCAACAGCTGCAGCCACAGAGGAAAATCCACCAAGCCAATAGGTTGCAAAGCTCCCTGGCTGAAGGACTGAGTTTTCATTTAACTTTGTGCAGCCCCCAGAAGCAAAAGGCACCCTGGCTCAAGTAACATCCTTTCGAACTTTTAACTATTGCAATCACTTCTAGATTCACTGGACGCCAGCTCTTTCTTCCCTGCAGAAAACAGACATACATTTCACTCCTAAGCATACCCTGTCCCCAATAACCAAGATCTTGGTTCTTTTCCCCCTGAACCCTATCAGAGCTTTCTGCCATCTGCTATGTCTGTGACAGATGCTTGTATAACTGGCAGATCCAGCTAAATATAAGATATCAACACCCTCGTATGCTCCAAACATTCCAAGTTTAGTACTCCTATTGTAAGTGAGGCCTAAATATAGCAAGGTAAACAAAAAACATCTTTAATGTTGATGCATTCCTAAGACTAGTGACACCTCAGCACAAGTCCTCCAAAGCTTAGCAGGGAAGGGAGGGGACAGCATCTCCTGAGGGTGTTATTTGGAAATTTAAAACATCATTGCCAAGGCTGTAGCAAACCCTTCCCCCAGATGAGGGTACTCTGCTCTGAAACAGCAGAGCTTAGCTGTGTTTGCCACTGTGGCTACAAACCCAGAGTGCCATGGAAGCTCCCTGGTGGAGGCAGCACTCTGCAGGCAGCACCAGCCCAGCCTGGGAGGGCACTGGCACATTTTTTACTCCTCATCTTGCTCAGCAGAGCAAATCTGCCCTCTTTTCCAGGACTCCAGGGACCGACACAAGTAGAAAAGCTGTCCTGCTCTCCCCCACCAAAGCCATTATCCTAAGGGATGGTGAAATCAAGGAACAGGGACCTTTGCTGGCTGAGGAGCACCCAGCAGCACAGAACTGCTGTCCTGGAGAGCTTCTCACCTTGGAGGAACTCACAGCCCTCCATACACTCCCAAGAGCTGCCATTTCACCACTCCAGAAACCCAGGTATCCACAGGGTAAGCTGGCAGCTGCTGGGGAAAAATCCTTTAAATGTGGAAGTAAGACAGCACTGAGCACACACCATCAGAGAGGAGGGAGAGGCACATTTAAATAAGGGAAAACAAGCGCCCACACTGAACTTCAGCCAGCTACTCTGTCTTGAGAGGTTTGTTGACCACAAGGAGCCAAAACCTGTTGGTTTTTTATCTCAAATACACCTTGATAAATAACACAAATATTACAGTGTTGCACTACTGCACTGCCCAGATGCAGTCACAGGGTATCTGGTGAACCAGAGCTACAAATGACACAACTTCTTCCTCCCAAGTTCCACTTAGGAATCTCCTGTTCAAGCATTGTTTATGTTCTGTGAATTAAAGTGCAACCTAAACTTCTCACACTGTTTCTCAAGTCCTGCTTATTGCAAACAAGCCTGCCACTTCTGACTCTGCATTTTATTTCCACTGAAGATGGTGACTGAGTTTTGGGTGACTCTAGTGAGCTTTAGAGCAGACCCCAAAGGGTTTAATACCTCTCTCCAACAACAGAGAGCTAGCTAAAAACCTAAATGCTGCGCACCATCAACCAGAAAATCCTCCCTCACCTACCAGTTCTTTAAACATAATAATAACTTGGCTGAATGAAGCAGAGAGGACATTGTGCCTCTAAACAAAAGAAATCTATCCCTTATTTTGTGACAGGTCCCCCTTCTGCATTGTGATGTAAGTTAATGAGCACAAAGTTATCCATACCCCAATTCTAGGAATACTCCTGTTCTCAAAACAGCCAAAGCTACTGACAGCACACATCCAAAATCCACCCAGGAGAACAAAAGACAAGACTAGGCACAAGCATACCTGCCTCACGAGTCAGACTGAGCCTGGTGCCTCCAGCCAGAGCTGAGCTCAGTCTGTATCAGTTGTGTTGTGGTTAGTTAAGTCCTATTAGTGCCCTCAGGATCATGACATCAAGAGCAGGAGGGCAAATTGTAAAGGAAGACACAGAGAATTGCCACAGGGGTGGGCAAAATCCTCCTGCTCACACATCCCAACCTTCAGAGGGCTGAGAGCCATGGAACACAAAGCCTGGGCTGAAGCAGCTGGCACAAGCCAAGGCACAGCCTCTCTCCCCAGCATGACTGGATGATGCACAGCCCTGAAATCCTCAGCATTCCCCTGTCCCTGGCAGATCCCACAGTATGACCTTTCTCCTGCTTCATTCCTGGCACGGCAAGGACGGGGAAGGTGATTTCCGAGCTGCAGGCTGCAGCTCTCAGAACAATCTGTGATGTCTTGCTCTCTCCCCAGTCCCTTTTTAATTACGTAGCATCTATTCTCAACACAACAGTGCTGGCTGGGATTCAGGGAGTTTGGGCTGGGATTTTCTTCACAGGAGCTAGTCCAGGACTATGTCTCAGACTTTTGCTGGAAACAGTGTGGATAACACTGGGATGTTTTAGCTCTTGCTGGGACAGCTGTTCCCCACTGACCAAAGGGAACTCGCACAGCACACAGGAGGAGCAGAAGGAAGTGGGCATGTTGGCAGTGATGGTGTTTGTTTTCCCAGGTCATGCTGCACTTGATGGAGCTTTCTTGCAGAGAGCTGAACCACGGGCAGTGGTGAACGAGTTCCATGTTTGCTTTGCTTGCAGCCCATGAGTTTTCTCACTTCTACCTTCCCATTCTCTCCCCCACCACAGTGCAGGGCAGGGAGTGGCTGTGTCCACTCCCTTAGCAGACGAGGTTAAACCATGACAAAAGTCATCTAGACCAACCTCCTGCTCAGAGCAGCACCACCATCAGTGCTGGGCCAGGTCACCTGCAGCTTCTTCCAGCCAGATCCTGGACATTCCAAAGGCCAGGGCTGCCCACCAGCTCTCCAGATGACCCACTCCAATGCTAAACTACCCACATGGTGACTTTTAGCTCTTTTCTCAGGTCCATTCTGAACCTCAGTATCTCACTGTAGACCTCACATAGGGTTTCCTCTCCAATTTAATATCTTTTCCCTTTCAGGTAACTCCCAGACTTATCCACTGAACTCCCACACTAACACACGCTGCCCTGCCCTCACATTTTCAAAGGTTTATATAGGACATGCAGCTGTAAAACTCCTGTTAAATATGACCTAATTTAGTTCCAAGTTTAGCATTACCAGAACATTTTCAGGGATGAGAATTTCACAGGCTTATGGCTGTGCAGCCATGTGATTTTATGGAATAGCATTCAAGTGCAACATTTTCAGCAAGGCACTCCAGAACAGGATATTTACAGGGGAACCCTGTTTTCTTGGTTTTCTAGGGTTCCAAAAGTTACCAGGCACCATTTGGCTATCTCACACCAACACAAATTTGTGATTCGATTTCAGGCCTGCCTGCATCACAGAATGCCCATGGAGCTGTCAGACACCTCGAGCATTATTTCAAAAGCATCACAGGGAGACCATCAAAAAGGTCAGGAGATCCGAGTCCCAGGAGCACCAAGTGCAAAGCCAACCCCTCCAAATATGAAAGAAGCAAGCTGGGCAAATCCTACCTCTACATTCTCAATGGAAGACAAAAAATCAAAGGCAGCCTGCAAACTGTGAGGCTCCAACTGCCCTTGGTCACACTGTGCAGATCCCTTTGAAGGCAGCAGGAGAAAACACTTAGGAGATGTTGCAGTGATTCTTCAAGCTTTGTTTTGCTTTAGAGGGGAAAAAAACAACCCAAACCATAAAATCCATGTTGCATTCTGACAGAAGAACAAAATGAATGGGCATAAGGAGGCAGGAGATGCAGTGTATGTGATGCTCAGCACAATGCTTTGGAAATTCTGCTTGAAATATATTTTGGACATAACAAACAGAATTGTATAGGAGAGGACCAACAACTTGGAGGTGATAAGAGCTCCTTAATTACACCTGTGTGAACACCTGGATTTCAAAGGAGGGAAGCAAGAGAAATCCGAATGGAAAGGAGCAGCCCAGAAAACCCAGAGAGTAATGACAAAATCAGATTCTTCACTGACCAGGACATCAATGCTAAAGGAAAGCCACACTTTTCAGAACAATCTGGCATAATAAAACTGGATGAACCTGTTAACTGACATGGCCAAGCTGCCTAAATCCTCTGCAGGGTATCTCTACATGGGGAAATGAGAGAGTGGGAAGAGAGCCCCACTTAGCCAGGGAGCTACAGAAACAGCTTTACAGCCACACCACAAATGAAGTGTCCAGAAGTCAATTAACTAATTTAAGCTACAGCTCCTCTGCAGACATAAGGTCCATGTCTCCACAGTGCCTTAAATAGCACAGAGTATGGATTCTCCAGCTGGTCCCATGTAGAGAAACTGCACAGAGAGAGAGAGAGACCATGTCTCAAATTATTGCACTGATTTCTGGGATCATCGCTACTGAAAGCGTAGAAGGAACCTGGAACAGTTCCATTCAAGTGTGACAAAAAGGACTTCAAGGGCTCTGTTTATGAAGAAATTATTTCTGCCCTAATTTTACTCCCCCTTTTGCTTTCAGAGATCTGCCCAGACAAAATGCTACACTGAGTCAAGGTAAAAAAGCCAAGGGGAGTGACAAACATCTGAAGAACCAAGGAGAAGAGTGGGGAATTGTCACTACAGGGAAGAGTCACAGGAACAAGAAAATGTAGGGTGTCACATTTTCCAGTGATTAAACCCTTTCGGAAGATGCTTGAATGGCAGCAAGGATTGCTGAGGATTTTTGCCTCTCATATAAAACTCAGAACTCAAAGGTTCCATGCCCAAAGGGCTGGATTTGTATCTTTCAGATGTATTAATCAAGAGTTACTCTGAGATAAGATTAAAATGCTCTCTAGAATGGGCAAGCAGGAGTTCATTGAGCAGGGAATTTCTTTAGAACTAATCACTATGCTGATGGGATTCCCATTACTAGAAACCTATGGTTACAATCCATGTAAGCACTGAAAAGGATCAAAATATTAATCATTTTGCCTGGATAAAACTTATCCATCAAAGCCTTGTTCAGCCAAAACATGGATAAAAACTGAGTTATCTTTTCTATAAAACACTGATGTTCAGAGGGTCTCTAAGGACTCTGGGATTTCTGTTGACCCCCGCAGTGAGTTCTGTTCTCTCTACATGACAAGTTCTGCTCTCTCCTCCACAGCACGCAGAGAAAGATGTAGCTCAACTGGAGCTGTGGGAGGTGGTACCCTCTGAAAAAACTGAGCCTATGCTGCAGCAGCTCTACACAACCCCCTTTATGGCAGGAAAACAGCCAGTGTCACCAGTAATGGTTTAATAAATCAGGGAGCTCACTACAATGAAGTCTGCTAAATGTGTGAACAGTTTTTTCAGTTCCCTTCCACCCTCCCAAAACAAAACGGTATTTGTCCATGGACTAGAAGACAAAATGGTTTTGGTTTGGGATGTTTTTTTCTTCTTTTTGGACAGAAAAATGTTTTCTTCTGCCAACAAGAGAACTCTTGGATGTGTTGCTGAAAATTTATGGAGAAAAGAGAAAGCTTCTACTTCAAATCATGTTTCTGCATGTTTGAAAAATCTTTTCAGCTATTTTTTTTCTAACTGAGAGATTTTTATATTGTTGGAAATAATTAAACTGAGGAAAGTGGAAGTTCTTTTCTTTTACTTCAGCTGGTGGTTAGTGAAAACATCACTATTTCCAGAATATTGATGGAATATCCTTTAGGCCAAAGTTTCGTATCTCTTCCATCTGACAAGCAGGGGAGTGAGCTCTGTTCTGTGACACACCTGCTTTGTGTGGCTCCAGACCTCTTTATTTTCCCTAACTCTTCCTCACCCCAAAACTTCTGCAACTGGACAAAACCCAGCACCCCTCCTTCCACTCTTTAGGAAAACAGATGTCAGAAGGTTCCCTAATCCAGAACAATCCAAGCATCCTTTTTTTTCCCCCTGATTCTGCAGGAACTGTGTGCCAGATGAGGCACCCCAGCCTGTAACTTTGTCCCTGCTCTTTTGCACAGAGAGTGATTGACTAGAATAGGGATATGAGTGATTTACAGCACTGCATGCATGCTTTGTGCCTGGTTGTTACAGTGGCAGCATCTGTTTCACACAGCCATCAAATCACAGTGATGTTTCCACTCTCTCCTCAGGCTATGATGAATGTAATTTCCCAGTGTTTTCCTGAATCCCACACAGCACTAATCAGCAATTATCAAAAGCAGCAAACACAAATAATTAAGATATTTCCAAGGCATGCAGGCACAGTTTTCTCTGGGATGTGTGCCTCTCACTGCCATGGCTAGAAATGGAGAAACCCTGAGGGGAAGGGCAGCATCATCTCCATGTCTTGAGCCCTACTCAAGCAAAACAGTGTGGATGAAGCATCCAAGTGATTTTCTGTTTTCAGAGGAAACAAGGGGTTTAAATGTGACACCTCTGTCCCATAATCATCCCTGTGAATGTGGGGAAGCCCCACCAGGGGATGTAACAGCACTGAGCACCTTTAGTATCTGACATGATTATAGGTGCTGTGCAGATTAACCACTGCTCTTCACCTCCTCACTCCCAATTTCTCCCAAATATAGCCCAAACCCAAGAAATTTCAACCTCCCTTGTATTGACATGCTGGTTCTCAGTCACTTCTGTTTGCTCCACTCTGGGCTCCTCAGCCAGCCTCCATTTCTGCAATGCAGCCAGGGGCTCCTATCAAACTTTGACGTGGAGGAGTTATTTTTGCTAATGTGCAATATTTCCTCCAGCTACAATTAGAGGGATACTAAATAAGCACGCTTACATATTCAAGTGTGCTTATCTCAAATTCCCAGGAATAATCAGTGGATCTGTGTGAGCATGAATGGGTGGGAATGCTTGCTGAAAAGCCTACACAGCCAGCTCCCCTCTCCCCTCTCCAGCTTATTTTTGCTGCTGAAATCACCATTCCAGTTTGGAGCTGCTGTAAAGTGGCAGAGCTTACAGGAAATCAGTGGATGTCCAGCAGCTCCCATGACCCAGGATCTTTTAATCATACCCCATTATGAACAGAGCAGGTTTGATTTGACCACCGGTCTATCAAAAGCCCAGATCTGAGAACCTCTCTTCCCAGAATGTGCATCTTACTTAAATCTCTGTTTTAATCTTTATGCTTATAAATCTGCCCAGAACTGACTCCATTCAAGTGAACTGAATCAGCAGCAGCTCAAACAGGTGTCCTCCATGTGAATAATTCCTTTAGGGACAAGAAGCGTGAAAGATACTGCCTCCAGGTTCTGCATTTTCGTTCTTGCCTTGACTGAGACCTTTTAACCATAGAAAGAAAAAGAGAGAGAAAGAGTGAGAGAAAAAGAGAGAGAGAAAGAGAGAGAGAGAGAGAGAGAGAGAAAGAAAGAAAGAAAGAAAGAAAGAGAGAAAGAAAGAATCTTGTGCATTTATATATAGATAACAAGGGTATTTCTCATTTCTGTAATACCTGTTCAACTTTTGAAAGACATGCTGACCATGACCTTTTAGGCTTTAAAGCAAACTTTGTACCAGAAACCAGGCTGCACATGGGAATATATCTATAAGGTGATTTGGGTGACCACACATATAAATTCTCCAAGGTTTCTGTGCCTTCTGCAGCATCCAGAGCTAGAGGACAGACAACAGGATTGCCAGTCACACGAGCCTGGGACAAACTCCAAGCTCCTCATTAGCTTGGATGTGCAGGGATGAGCCTCCAAATGCTTGTCTGGAGTCACAGTTCCTTGTGATCACACTGCCCCACTTGTGATCACACATCCCACAGGGATGATCAAAGGACTGGGAACATCTGCCATATGCTCCAGGAGAGGCTGGGACAGTTACTGGATAAGGGAAGACACAGGATAGATCCCTTATGGGGCAGGGTGTAAAGAAGACAGAGCCAGACTTTTTGTCAGCAGTAGCCAGTGACAGGCCAAGAGTCGATGGGCATGAACTGAACAAGGAATTCCACAGAAACATAAGAAAAACACTGATTGAACAATGATTTGATTGAACAGTGATTGAACAGTGAGACATATTTCTCAGAGAGGTTGTGAAATCTCCATCCCTAGAGCTATTCAAAGGCTGACTGTATATGTTCCTTTGCAGCTGGCTCCAGGAGACCCTGCTTGGGGCACAGAGGTTGGACTAGAATATCACCAGAGATTTCCTCCTCACTAGGATTTCTGTGATGCTAAGCAAGAAAATAACTATTTTCAATACCTGGTCCAACACAAATGAAAACATGACATGACAATAAAATTTGTTAAAGAGTGCAAAGATCAAGTATTTACAGATACCATCCATTCTGGAATTGGGAACACAGGGAATGACAAGGGAAAGGGTGGGGAGGGAGGCAAGGGGACAGGAGAGCAAGGACCAGGATGCCCTGCACTTTAACTACTCTTTAACATTTCTTCACCCTCCTAAGAGGACGAAAGTGACTCCATGAGCCACAGACCAAGATGTCCATGTGGCCCAGGGCTGCAGGACAAGTCCAGTATTCCTTGGAGAGTTGCAGAGAAAGGGAGCACTGGGAGAAGTCTCCAACTTACCCCTAGTGGTGATTCTGCTCCAAAGGCTGAAATTCAGGCAGCCACACAGACCCTAAAGAACTCCCATGTGTCCCGGAGTCTGGGAGACCAGGAGTTCTCTCTGTGCCCAGGGACTTTGCAGAGTCAGGCAGTGAGGGAGGCAGTGCTGGCACTCAGATTTTCACAGAGCAAACTGTCACGTGTGTTGGACAGCAAATTTGTAAATGTGGCTTTTTTAATGTAGCTATTTATCCTGAAGGAAAGCTCAAACAATTACAGTAATTTCATGCGTATAAGGCGTACCTTTTTGACTGAAGTTCTGATCCAAACCCGGAAGTGCGCCTTATACACCAGTGTGCCTTATTTATGGATGATTCCGTGGACTTGCTGGCCACCGGAAGTGCGCCTTATAGCCCGGTACACCTTATAAGTGTGAAATTATTGTACTTAGAAGGGTGGAACTTGCATCAATGGATTATAATGTCCCTTCACCATATTTATGAGCAGGAGGCATTCACCAAACCCATTTCCTAGCAGACCCATAAACTTGCTGCTTCTACCGAGCTTCACATCATGTGACTCAACAGAAACCCTAAAAGAAAGTGCAGCAAAGGGTCAATCAGTCTTCTATTAATGCAATAAAAAGTATTGCCTGGAAAAGTTAAAGCAAATGGAACTAGAAAGACCTTTTTATGTATCAATTTCCCTATCAGTCACAATCTCATTTTCCACAGAGATGCTGCTCACACAGGTTGTAAATAAAATGAGTCAGAGAGCTTTTCTCCCATTTATCCACAAAACACCTGCCTCACTCCAGATGTTACTGAATAGAAATAATCAGAGAGGGCTTTGTTTTAAACACTAATCACCAAGATTACATTAAAAAAATTTAAAATGCTAGGTTTTACCCATGTTTTTAGTGTAGTCACACTCTGGGATCAAGAGCTCCATTTTACTTAGTGCTTTACACCAGCAGTTCCTGTCCTAATTGTGTGACAAAGCATGGGAATTTCATCTGGACTAACTACAGAACATCATTCAAGCAACAGCATGTACTGCCTTCCCACATGCCATTGTTAATGTAATTCTTGCTTCTGAACTCCACAGAAATTTAGGGCACTTGGAAAGATCAGCTTGGAAATGCACAGGGACTCACAGACAAATGCCCTCAATTGATCCCTGCTGCCATAAGCGGCTTTTGTACTACAATTTCATGGCTGTTTCGTGCTCATTCACTTCACACTGGTAATCTCACAGAGCCATTGGCTTCCCCAGAACCCAGCCCATTTAAACCAGCTGAGCATCTCATTGGTCCTTAGTCTCTTTTCCTGCTACAGAGACATTCTGCAGGAATTCATTCCCTCCCACGGCACCATCCTGTAAGGAGTGACAGGATAAGGAGGAATGGCTTCACACTGACAGAGCAGAGTTAGATTGGATATTGGGAAGGAATTGTTCCCTGTGAGGGTGCTGAGGCCCTGGCACAGGTTTCCCAGAGAAGCTGTGGCTGCCCCATCCCTGGCAGTGTCCAAGGCCAGGTTGGATGGGGTTCTGAGCAACCTGGGACAGTGGAAGGTGTCCCTGCACATGGCAGGGAGATGATCTTTAAGGTCCCTTCCAACCCAGACCATTCTATGATCCTCCCCTACCCTGAAACAAACAAAAAGAATCCCCTGGGATATATCTAATAACTCTGTGTGATGTAGAGGAGTTGGTCACATCCTACCAGCCATGATGTGCTGAAAAGATCCAGCTGTGTTAATTGCTCTGTCATCATCACTGCTCATCAATGTTTCACCCTGGAGAGCAAGAAGTCCTGAAGCTGGGTGCAAGTTTTGGTGCAATTCACACTTAAATTGGGGACACTCACCTCCAAAGTGCACGTAGATTATGTTTGTAGAAAATAATATTTCCGGTATGTGTTTTTAATCATGTTCTGCATAAAGTGAGATACACAAGCAGACTTAAAATACCACAATGGAGATTTAGTGTGAGAGAAATAAAGACTTCATTCCCCCACACTTCCAGATAATATTTATCTGCAGGAGGTTTTAGGTTCTCTTGTAAAAGCAAATAAAGCCTGTAGCATATTAACTTCCACTGCAGTAAATCATTTTTTCTCACACTGCTACAGTAGCTTTGTCACAAGAATGTAAAAGAATTCTGGAGAAGAGCAGGAGTTAAGACGTTTGCTTGCTCTGTAGATGTCTCCATGAAAGCTGACCTTTTCCATGTATCTTAAATAGTATAAAATCAATTCTCCATCTTTCACTTATGTTTTTCATAACTTTCTATATTAAGTTCAAATCTATGCACAGTAAAAGAGAACAACTTAACAATTTAATTTCTGTTCCCTAAAACAGAAAAATGGGCAAAACAAAGGATGCTCATGTCTTTATTTCATTGCCTTAATTTTTATTATCTTAAAGCATAGACTATGTGTGATCACAGAAAACTGTCTAGAGTCTCAGAAAAACCAACAGATGAAAATATATTTGGTGTCACTTCAACACATCTCTCCTTTAAAAGAGGTTGGTTTGTTCCTATTTATTGTACTACAGTGGAGCCTGATATGCAAGATTCTTTCTTTCTGGCCAAACTGAAGCTCTTATTTATGTAAAACTTTATCAGATGTGAATAGGAAAGAAAGACCCTGAGCTGGTTAGTTCAGAAAAATGAGCGATGTTGCCTTGCACCAGGGGAATTTTCATTTTATATAGGAGCAATGAGCTGCACGAATGCAGCCAGTGAAATCTCTGCTCCCATGTTCTTCACATTCATTTTGGTACCCAATTCACGAGAGTAAGAACTAAGTGTTACCAGAAAGAAACACAGAAATCAAAATACCAACACTCCTCCACTCTGCTGCCTGTCTGCCAGTCCCAAATGTTCCAGCCAGGGCATGGTTGTGTGGACACACTGCTCTGCTCTGGCTTCTCTGTGTTGAGGGATTTCAGCAGCCTTTTGAAGGCGTCACAAATAGGTAAGATCACAGACACCTGCAGGCCAGTAGAAGCACATCCCAGTCCTGTCAGACAGAATGCAGGCTTTGAATATTCATCAGCAATAGTGGCTTTATGCCCTGCTGTGATAGCCAGCTTCCATTTGCTACCTTTAATTAATAATTGAAGGTATTGACTCCCATAATTTCTGACTGCTGCTCAGGATCCTCGACAAATAGATTGATACCCAATTGATACCCTGGATTAACACAGCACAGCCTGAACATCCTCAGACCCTTGACTGGTCTAAGGGACTGACACAAAAGCTCCCTTCCCATTTCTGAAACTCCTGGGACACAACATGGTTTCTCTCCAACACTGAAATGCTACCAGAGGATGATAGCAGCACATGAAATATTCACAGGGCAAACAGACGCAGAGCCAAAGCAGACCAGAGCAGAACTCCAGACCTGCCCAGACACCAGGAGAGCTTCACAGTTTGCAATGGCACCAAGATCTTATTGCACTTCTCATCCCAAGTGTCAACAAGGTGCTGTGCAGGAGAGCAATTCAACAATACCCCAAGAGGACCAAAGCAGGGGTTCAAAATCTCCACACCAAACACACAGACTTGCTGGAGACCCAGCAAAAACTTCACACAAACTGGCCACAGGACAAAAATAGGCAGTGGTCTGGTTCATGCCACTTTTATGTCTCAAATGCAGGAGGATAAATAAAAGCATGAAGGAAAAAGGGGAAAAATGTTAAGAGCCAAAATGCCAGAAGCCAATATGGGCATGAAGTCCACAGGAAGACATTGATCCACCTTAATTTATTGCACAAATGTGTTGAAGACAACAAAGTTTCTGTCAGAGCAGTGTTATCCTCATACGTAAAAAGATTTCCCATGTGGTGGTTGGAGCCTTAAAGTTAATCCATCCTTCTGCTGAACTAAAGCAAGCACCCAGAGTGACTTTGGAGTCTCACCTCAGTGGGCAACATCCAATTGCAGCTGCATCCCTATACTCCAGGGACCAGTTGTGGATGCTCCCCCAGGTGCACAGTCCTCTGAACACCAACCTGTCACTGTACAAACCCAGCAGCTGCTCCTGCAGTACTCACATCTTAACCTCTTCAGGATTTAAATGTTAAATACCACAAGAGTTTCAAGCCTCATTAGCAGTAAATATTCTTCTCTTGGAATGCCAGCCATTTTTTATCATCTAAATGATCATAACAAGGGTATGTAACCCAAGTAGCAAGATCTTTTTTTGTTTCTCCTTCTAACTTTAAAAATTCCATTTAAAAAAAATTGCAACTGAAACAACCAAACTTAATGATACTAATTAAAGCTGCATGTGTCAGGGCAGAGGAAAATAAGCATATCCATGAGTATTTCAGAAACATTTGCCAGTGATTTATTTGCATTAAAAATCCAGAGCAACAGCCAAAGTCCAGCAAATCAGATTTGTTTGGCTAAATAGAAAAGCACCAAAGGAAAACTACATCCCTGAGAGATGGAATTGCCTTTTTTGGGGCTGAAGATGAATACTGGAACACACTGAAAACAAAACAGAGGACTCAAAGAAGAAGGCAAAGATACATCTAAACACCTACCATTGCCTGAGTGACTCCACTTGAAGGCAGGACCCTGTTGCCAGTCTCAGCCCCCACCACCAATCCAGAATGTGTCAGGACCCAGCTGTTGCAGGAAACTAGAACATTCTTCATTCAGTTTACTGCAGAATTCTGCATGCAGGTTTGTGTTCAGAGTGGCCAAACAGAAATGAGCTAAACATTCAACAAATTCAAAACCCCCTTTTCTTTTTGTCCCCAACCTGAAAAAAAAAAGGTTACAATCTATTTTGTGTTCTCAGTACTCATGACAAAAGAGCTGGAGGATCCATCTGGGTACCAGCCTAGGAGATGTGGGACTCTAAATGCCACTTCCACTGCACCTGGGTTTCATTCAACAAAATTCTTATGTGAACTGAAAAAACTGAGGGAGGATGGAAAGGGTGACTCATGAAATGCTCCATCCTTGACCTGTCCTCCTCCTGAGGATCAACCAGTGCTTTTTCTGCAGCTCTCCCTGTCACAGTGACAACTGCAGGTTCCCCTGCTCCAAAGCCAAATGTGCTGCTGCTCCTACCTAGTGAGAGGAGGTCACCAAATATACCATCGACAATTACAGTTTCTGCTGCTAGCTGTAAAAGGTTTCTTTTCAAGAGTTGCAATTGTCTCCTCGTTGGAATAACATGTGAGGTATTTTAGGAAGCTCTTAGAGAAGCTAAGTGGATTGAAGCATTGTTGTGCTAATTAAAGCTTCTTTGATTTTCAAATGCTTAATCTAACACTCTGTGAAAGTGAGCATTTTTAATAGCAAGGCCAGCCATGGGAGATAATGCAACTGCAAAAGTACCTGGTGGAAGCCTTAGCACGGAGTGTTTCTCATCTTCCTTTCTCTACAGACTAAAAAAGATCATGAAATCGTGGTGTTTCTACAGCCTTCTGAATGGAAAAGACACAACTCTGTTCAGTTCTGTGGGCTCTGGGTTACTTTGAGAACCTGTACTTGGATGTGGCAGGCCAGAGCAGCTGCTCTTGGGGACAGCTCTGAATCAGAATTCAGAATATCTGAATCTGATCTGCTTTGGCAGCCAGACCATCTGATTTAAACTGCCAGCCCTGAAGGCACCTGCTCCAGATGCTGCAGAGGATGGGCAACACTTCTGCACGGGCAAGGGTGCACCCATCAGAAAAGTTTGGGCTTGCTTTCAGAGCTAAAAGTCGTTCTATGGTGTCTTGGGTTACAGTACACGATGTGAACAAAAGTATCAATTCTATCACCATCTGTTGAGGGTGGTGGCAGTGATCCTTATCTCCGTGGGAGATATTCTGCTAATGGGCCATCCATTGAAACCAGGTGGGGCAGTATCTTTTCACAGCCCATCCTTCCTCCAGGGAGTTAGCTTCTGCTAATGGCCCATTGAGTCCCATTGTGGGACTGATAAAATTACTTCATCCCATTGGGAGTTGCTCCAGCCAGGGGGAAGAGCCAAGCTTTTCTTACCAAGATAAAAACTGAGATTCTGGGACACTAGGGGAGCTCTTTTTCCACTGGATTTTCAGACCAGACTTCTCCACATCACCACTGGACCTTCGCAAGGAAACTGCACCCTTCTACAGGAGCACTGCTTCAACTGAACTACATCTGTCACTGCAAGAGGACTGCAGCCATCATTTAATGGGACTGCTACCAACACCCTGCCTGACAGGGTATCAGGTTGTATTCTGACTTTGTCAGGTTTGGGGTTTGTTTCTTTGTAGTACTGTATTTCTATTTTAATTTCTCTAGTAAAGAACTGTTCTTCCTAATTCCCATATCTTTGCCCCTTAATTTAAAAATGATAATAATTTGGAGGGAGGGAGTTTACATTCTCCATTTCAAAGAGAGGCTTCTGCCTTTCTTAGCAGACACCTGTCCTCCAAACCAGGACATATGGCTTAGAGGAGTTTTCCGATTCTTATTAATTGAAGAATAAAGAGTGTATATTCACACTTGAGACCCATAGGATTCCGTAAGACAGTTGTTCTGTAGCCATTAATCAAGCAGTACACTAAAACTGACCAACTTCCAAGATTAACTGCCAGATAAATCAAATTTATGTTGAAATCATCACTATTACACAAAGCAGGTAATAGGAAAATAGCACCTGGTTACTGAATGGACTCAGCCCCTCTCTGTATTGAAAGCCTGCTGAATTACTGCCAGAACAGCTGAAAAAGAAAGAAGCTTATTCTATGGATCTTCATGTCTGTTATCTAAGCTGTACCTGCAGCGACATATTTTTTTGCTCAGTGTAGGATGTTTTAGAGAGAACCTATACAGGAGGTGGCTTGGTGTAACCAAAGGAAGGACTCAACATACAACCTTTTTGCAAATTATGAATTATAAAATACAACATAGGAGAATTTGCATTTTGGGGTAAAAAACCCACACATTTACTTTTGAGGTTAAGTAAGGAATTAACATAGAGATTCATCTAACCCAGTACAGAGTTGGTTGGCTGGGTTTTTATTGGTTTGTTATTGTTTGTTTATTGGGTTGTTTTTTGTTTCTTTTAAATGGAGTGATGTGGATGATACCATTCCTACACAGACATCTTCCCCTGGGCCCTGGAACTTACTGTAATAGATAACGTCTCCTAGATACCAAAGCCAAGCTAAATTCCTTAAGTACTTAGTCACTTTCCTAACACCTTGGAAGATAATTGGTCAGAAATTAGTTTGTAATTGGTCAGTTCACCTTTAGAACTTTTGACTTAGATTGGATGCTGTCCTTTGTGTAAACTTTTTATTGGCTGTAGTTTGAATCCCCCTTGAAGCTATAAATATAGCTGTCTCTCCTTTGTCTCCAAGAGAATCCCTGCTTGATTCCCTTCGCATGAAATAAAGATTCTTGTGGAACATGTCAAGTAAGGCCTCCGGTCTTTCTCTGCTGGCTGAATGTAAGCTGCTGAGAATTAGCTGATCGATACAGCACTCTCATGTCCTGATAAAACACCTACCAGAGACAAAAAAGCAAGTTTACAGAGTGATTTTAGAGGCCAAAATAATGTCCTAGGACCTGGTCCTGAATGCAGAAAGTTTCAACAGGAAATAACAGGAGCTTTGCTAAGAGTAAATGGGAGAAGATTGCTACTGCAGAGATGATAAACAAGCTTATTTTTTTGTTTGGGTTGGATTTTTTTTAAAACACAAGAAAGAGAAAAGAAAGAAGCGATAAGACTTTAGACACACCTAGAGCCAGCAAAACTCAGTGACAGTGATCACCCCCTTGACCACCACAAAGCAGACAACAACACACAAACAGTTTGGAGCAGACCCATTTAAGATCACTGCAAATCCTTACTGACAACACACCATAACAATTTCAGTTTGTCAGTGATATTCAATCAACTGACTGAACACTCAAAGCTATCGATGAACGAGGCTTTCACTGACAAAAGCTTTTCTCTACCAAGAAGGCAAAACAAGCCAGGCAATAAAATCACAGGACAGGCCACATAAAATGTTCTGCCTCGTGTAAGATCAGGCTATTTCCACCTATTTCACCAATGTGTGATCAGCACTCTGTGTGCACCCCACTGCTGGACACTGCCCCTATCTCCTGAAACACCCATCCCTAGGTGGACTCCCAAGACACAACAGATTTGGCACATTGATGTCACTGCCTCCTTTGTGTACAGCACAACACTGGAACACGGCATGCACGGCTGTCAGAGCACTCTGCACAAAACACGCCTCCATAAAGCCAATTTCCACAGAAAACAACATCCAGTCACTTGGATTTGCTGACATCCAACCCAACCCAAACCCCATGGTCTGCCACACAATGGTTTGAAACCTGAAGTCTGCACTTAGATGGTAATTATACCCACAAACCTTTGGAGAGGGCAATCTGTGTTCATGGCCAGTAGGTTTAACCTGATTTTGAGTTTTGGTGGGAATGAGTGATGTCTCAGCAGTGAGGGCAGCACAGTTTGGCCCCAGAACATTATTCAGGGCTAGATCCAAAAGCCTGCAGAAGCCAAACCTTTGGATTAATTGCACTGCAAAGCTTGAGCTGACATTTACAAGCCTCTCAAAGCCCACAGCCACATCTCCCACTCATTACATTGCCACTTCTTATACCACTCAGTAGGAAAACTGTCAATAAAGCAACCATTCATTTCAGACAGAGCTGGCCAAGAGTGACAGCAGAGAAACCAGACTCCAGAAAATAACCAGACAGAGTAAACCTGGGTAAGATCCTTAAAAATTATCTTTAATTGATGCCAAGTATGAACAGATGAACGAGTACAGAAGCAGGTAAAACTGCATAGATGAAAACTATGCATTTCAAATAGTTCAAGAACTCATAACATCGTATGTTCTAAAAATGGTAAGTCAAACAATTTCACTACTTGGAAGTAAAATAAGCTGTAATGTGACAATGAAGTACATACTTGACCCAAAGTATAAGCGATTGGTAAATGGTGGAAATAAGTACAGCTGTGTCAGCTTAAATGGTTTGTTGCCCTGATGGTGCACTTCCATATGGAGACTATTCAGTTTATATATTTCACATCGGCAATATTTGATCTTTAAAGTCAGAGGTATGTCTGAGAGGCCATTTACAGTTCTATTAACAGCTGTTATTTATTCATTTCAAACCGACATACTGCAAAAAACCCAATGTTGTACATGTTAAGGAAAGGAAAAAAAATATTTCATCATAGCAGGTTATAGGTAAGGGTTTGCTGAATTTAGTCATAAAAATATCATTTTTACTTTTGTACAAAAGTAAAATATACATTTGATCCCAATTACATCATAGAAATGTCACTGAAACAATAACATGGATCAAAGAATGATGCACCTAAAGGAACTGAATGCAACGTCTTCATTTTATTATAGAAACTAGAAATGGAAGATGATTTTTTTTTATATATATATAACTTGTAGTGACTTTTGCTAGAGCCTGTGAACAGGTGAAATATACAGAATTACACAGATATTAACAGAAACCTTGAGACAAATTTCAGTTAAGACCTCAGTTTCATTTTATTTCCTTTGAAAATATCAAAGCATGCTATGCCTTGACAGCATAAATTGTTGACCTCACCGGTGGCAAGTTCACCTGTACTGAGTGAAACTGTAGAACACCCTGAAGTTTCTTTTTTTTTTTTTTTTTGCAGATACAAATACTGACACCTTTAAGAATACTTGATAAGCATTTCAGGAAAAAGAAATTCCCTACACCTGATTAAGTAAATCCAGAACAACAGAAAACAGAAAAAGAAACTCAACCTGAATTAAGTCCAGCCAAAATTGAAGTGTAGGTCCCTGGTTAAAGCATCTCAGAAAAGGAGTCTGTTCCAGACCTGCAGGATGCAGGTGTGGGACAAACTTGACCTGCTGTGCAATTGCAAGGACAGCTTTGCAGTTCCATCCAGCTCTGCGGCTTCGGAGGCTAAATCACACCTTGGAGCCGACTCTGCATCCCTGTGAGGCTGAAATTACTCTGAGGATCACTGGCATCAGGCTGCTGGAAACCTACAGGATCAGACCATTCCTGGAAAAGCTGCAGTGCCTCCCTCTTCTTCAGGTTAGGAGAAAAGATTAATCCAGAGTGGCACCCCTCAAGCAACAGTTATCAAGGTAGCATTTGGAAAGGAATACATTCTCTCCACGTATTGCATATGTATGCAGAAGATTTTGCTCTAAAGTGCCTTTTCCTAACAAATTTCAGGTGTTCCTGACCTAGTATTGGTTGTGTTGTGTTCAATAAATGTGCATATAAGAAACTGCACTGTTCAAGTGTGGACTATAGAAAAGTGAGACTCACCCTCAGTTCCTTAAAATCAGCAGATTTTGAGGTTACACTTGGGCTTCAGCTTTCTCACAGTAGAAACCAACTTCCTGTACTTCTGCCTAATGAAAACCATTGTCCCTTAGTAAAGAAAAAACCCTGTCAACACAAGTTGCCACTGCTGCTGCTGCCAGTTTGGGCTGCTGCAGCCCAATGAATGATACGCAGCTGGTTTGCTAAGAAGAGTCTAATGTCTGAAATCTCTGCCTGGGCAAAAACCACTGCTGCAAATAAGAGGACTTTGGCTGAACTTTGTCCTTTCTCCAGTGCTTCATTCTGCCTCACAAGTGCTTGTCCCTGTGACTAAAAGTATATCAGGCTAGCATGTGTGCAATTCTGTAAAGTGGAAATTAATTTCCTTGGGCCACAATTTTTTTCAATTTCCCCGAAGGCAGCAGGGTGGATTAGCCTCACTAAGGTGCAAACCAGGAACAAAGGGAGGAACTCACCAGAACTGGCACCAGGATCAAGTGTTAGTTTTCCCCTCAGTAAGCCAGGCTGTGAATCTGCAGCACTCGTGTACCAAGAGTTTTGGCGCACGTGGGCACCCCCTGCACAATGGGGTCACTTCCCGTACATCTAATAATTATTTACTACAGGCTTATCTGTCTGAATGGACTTGTGAGGCAGATGAGGTAAACTGCATTAAGCCCCATTGTGTTGGGAATTAAAGCAGCCTTAATTCAATTCAGGTTACTTCCCTTTCAAAAAGAATGACTCCAAATCAGATTAAGGTTGCTTTAATACTGCAACAGAATGTCCATGCTGGGCTTTAAAGCAGTTTAACAAATCTACTTTAAATGCACACCTTTCATTAATTCGGATCAGCTTTCCTGAAGTCCCCAGTGGAGACAAGGCTTAGGAGACCCCATGCAGAGAATCTTCACGGATGCTGTGAACTCACAGCCTGGCTTAGGGCTCCCTGACTTCCTCATGAAGGTGACTAAATCCATTTCATGGCCCGTGCTGGAGCTGCCACACAGAGGGTTTGAGCTCTCAGCAGTCTTGCAGCAACCCTTCAGTTCTGAGAAGGAACAGAATCCTTCATTCTCAGTCTCGCCCTTGCTCCTCTGCCTCTCCCTAGTGCTCTGGAGCTAAGAATGGTAGAACCAGATGGGGAATTCTGGCAGGGATACCAGCCTGTGGGATTCCTGCCTGCTGACTCTCTGCTTCATTCCTGCCTCTGCACTGCAGTGCACTGCTGCCTTGCCCTTGCCAGGTGAACTCCCTCACTCCTTTCCCTGAGTGGATGAAGGAAAAGCTGCACAGGACCAGCTAAGAAGCACAGAGAGGCAGTGGGTGGTAGAGGGAGTTTGGAGAATGACTCTTGCTGGAAAAGCTGCCTTCCCCTCATCAAACTAAAGGCTGCCATGTCCACTGGGTTCCCTGTCTAGCGTATCGTGGGCATCACTTCCAGGAGGTCCCAACCAAAGGAATTCTCTTGACTCTTTCAGAGAAGCATTAACTGGCCATCTGCTCATTCCCAGTCCTCTTCCAGTTACTTAAAAAATCCCTTAGAGTCCACGTGTGGCAAAAAGAAACGCAAGGGCCAAAAGAAAAAAAACAACAATAACAAAATAGAGATATAAAAATAAAAATAAATAAATAGATAAATAAAATTTTAAAAGGATGCTTGCTGATAAGAACAGGCAGTTTGTTAAGTGCACCTTCAGGCCCACAAAGACATTTCAGCACTCCTGTGTGAAGGGAGTAAGAACCTTGGTTTTGTGGTTCATTTTGTTGAAAATGCATGCCTACGCTACATGAGGACAATTCCTGTAACTCCATATGGGTTGAGATCCTTTGCAGTGAGCTATAAATGGACAAAGCAACATTCAGGCTCCTCAAAGCACGAGTTCTTATGATCCATCCCAGTCTCCTGACAAAGAATCGCTGCATGCAGCACTTTGCTCTGTGCATAAGCAGAATGATCACCACTCTGCACACTGAATTAAGGGGTGCACACACAGCTGGGGCAGAAGGAACCCAAGTGAGGCCTCATCTCCCAAATGCATCCTTCTGATCATCAGTCCCATAGCACTGAACTGATTATTGCTGTTTTGTTTAGTCAGGAGGTGGTTTTAAAAGCTGAGTGCAGCATTCAAGTCCTTTTTGACATCAGAAGTCATATCCTACAATTCAAGAGTTTGGGAAGATCAGGAGCACTGGAAATTAACAGGGAGAGAGGTGTGCCATGGGCAAGGGTGTGAGCAGGGGACAGGAAAGAAGCTTTACAAGATCTACCTAGAGGATGTAATGACCTGTTTTATCTGATGCTTTGCATTTCTTGCAGGAGTTGGAGCTCCCTCGGTTCTTAATCTTTCTCATCACTAAGATTCACAGAAGTCACACAGTGAGAAATAAAGTCAAGTCTTTCTGGACACCTGGCAGGTCAAGCTTGTGCGTTACTGCAGAGTTAGGGTTGTTTTTTAACTCTAAGTGCCTCGATTTTATTTCATATATACATGTGTCTGCATATGTATGTGACACACACAGGAGCAGACATACATATATATATATTTATATATTCATACACATATATACATATATGAGAAAGGGGAGGAAAGGATCTGTACAGTATGGAATGAGATGTGTTCAACAGCAGTTGGCCACATGCTAAGTGCAGAATGAAGATCCTCAACTTTGTCCATTTGAAAAATTAAGATTAGTGCCTACGTTTATTCAGATCAAAGGTTATTATCTTCCAGGGCCTAGCAGTCAAGGCTGGCATGTTGCAGAAGATAACTTCTCCTAGCATTGCTTCCCTCACCAGGAAATGATGGAAGTAGAGTAAGATCAGGGACCAAGAAGAAGAGCATGGCTCAGAGGCTATGATGGGATCTGAGATCTGAAAGGGGATGGAGCAGACAGGGAGGGGAGGGCCCTGCAAAGCCATTCCCATCTACCTGCTGGGGAACCCAAGGGAAAGAAGAGCACAGTCCTCCAGTCTAGCAGCGTGACTGGGCGATGCCAGGGCTCCTGTTCCTCCTGTGCCCTGCCCTGCAGGGAACACAAGCTGCCAAAAAACCACCTCAGGGGAAGGAAGGGCAGATACAGCAATGACAGTGATGCCTCTATGAACAACCTGGGGGAACCTGAAGCCTTCCACGTACACAACTATGAGTTATTTGGCAGAAGCCAATGCAGAGCCCTGCAGCATCAGACTGGCTGGGGAAGGAAAGTATTCCATGGGCACTGGTAGTCTCTGCCTGCCTCTTCTGCATCCCCCTCACTCACACTTGATCTTTCTGTCCTAAACTCTTCTGTGCTGTGCAAGTAGAGAGCACAGGACACTCCTGACAGTGGACTGACTCCTTGTCCTTTCCCTCGGTGTCTCTGATCCACTCAGTTCCTGGAGGCACTTTCAGCAATTTTGGGGGGTGTAAGATAAAGGCACTGTGCAACTCTCTCAATCAATCTGCTGAGTCTCTTCAGTGAGTTCTGGGGGGGGATACAAAAAAGTCTCAACTGATGACTGCAAAAGAAACCAGCTGCTGCAATTTGGATGCATATAATAGATAAGTATCATTTACATTCTGAGAATGCACCAAAAAGCATGCATCTGCACCTTTCATCTATAGAGGATACTAGGTTTTTAGGTGTTGCTATATATAACTTGACTTCTTAATTTTCCATATAGCTTTCCCTTTAAGGGATGGGATACATTCCTTTCTGACAACGCCTGGACAAACTCCAACACATTTCCCTGAGCAATGCAGGAAAACAATCAAGTTTCTCTAATCAGTTCACTCAGGCCCTCAGTCTATCAAGCGCTTTTTTTTTTTATTGTTATCATTATTGTTGTTATTATCATCATCATTATTATTATTATCATTGAGTTCATGCACTAATTAATTCAAGTTACACTTTAATCAAATAGGCCATAATGCTGAATATTTGAACATGCTTTGATCTCCAAAAGTTATTGTTCCCATTTGACTAACATACGCACTTAAATACAGTACTTTAAATTACTAGTCAACAATTTAATAAATTAAGGAGTGCACTTCTGGTGAATGCAAATCAAAAGGTAAAAGAAAAGAAATGAAAAAAAGAGAGGAGAAAGGACCTATTTTTAGAAGATTCAGTTCAAACGAAAGCTTATCCGCTATTGTCTGAGGTAACGTTTCAAGCATGCGATCATAAAATAAATAGTATCAAATTCAAACATGTTTCTATTAAACTCCATTGTGCTATCTTGCAACAGAGGGGCTTGAAGTTTTGTATCCAGTTCCGAACTGGGAGATGGGTAAAAGTGTGTTTCTATCATCTGCATGTGAGAGAACTTAGCAGCATTGCAGATGTTTTGTCTTCAGTTTTGTTATTCTCCTTTTAGGATATTTCTTCTACGGACAGCAAAAGAGACCAGGCTTAAGTAGGTTTTTTTCTAATGTGCTGTGTGGATCTGTAGGTTGGAAGGATGGAATCTTTCACAGAGGGGGCAGAAGGAATATTTGCACTCCTTCATGAACACCACGGCAAACACTCGCCGCAGGTTTTGGCTGATCTTTTTTTACTATTGTTATCTGATGCACTTTCTTGCAACTGTGCAGTTTTGCAGAATATTTTTACTGGAATCCATGCATATGCTTATAGCTCTAAAAACTGTCTTGCTTAGTTTAAGATAACTTTATTAAAAAAAAAAAAGGAAAAGAAAAAGAAAATAAGAGATGGGAGAGGAAAAGTTTAGGTCTAGCATCATAACGGCTTAAAACTAAACTAGTTCAAATGGTTATTCTTTACCAGGTGGAAAATGTTTTTTTGAAAATAAACAAAGTTTTTATCTTTCATGGATCCTGGAAGCTTCTTTATCGCAGAGCAAAGATTTGCAATGCCACAATGCATTTACGAGGTAAATAAAGCATTCAAAGACTATCAGTAAAGCATCTACAAAGTGTGACTGTGTCACTAAAGTCTTCAAGCTGTGAGTGGGGATTTTGTTTTGTTTTTTGTTTACACATCAGTCAGCAGCTTGCTTTTATTAACGCAGTTTTGGTTGGCTACAGTGCAGTTGCCAGTTCTGAGATTAGCCTCTCTAAAATTGTCTATGCTATTATTCATATCCTCTTCGATTTCCATGTACTCAGATTTGCTGATTGTGGAGGAGCTGCGGCGACTGAGATCACTGTCAGATGCTAAATTAGGGGAGCTAACGTGAAGTAACTGAGCCTGTTCTTCCCCTTCTGTTTCTCGGTGGTAGAAGTAGTTGAAGTTGGACACGATGACAGGTACAGGCAGGGCAATTGTCAGCACACCAGCGATGGCACACAAGGAGCCTACGATTTTGCCTCCAATTGTCACAGGGTACATGTCACCATAGCCCACAGTGGTCATGGATACCACCGCCCACCAGAAAGCATCAGGGATACTTGTGAAATGAGACTCAGGTTCTTCAGCCTCAGCAAAATATACCGCACTAGAGAACAAAATCACCCCAATGAAGAGGAAGAAGATTAGTAAACCTAGCTCTCTCATACTCGCTTTGAGGGTCTGTCCCAAAATCTGGAGGCCCTTAGAGTGCCGGGAGAGTTTGAAGATTCGAAAGACTCTTACCAGTCTGATGACTCTCAGGATGGCCAAGGAGGTGGCCTGCTCTCCTTTCTGAGTCCCTTCCCGCTCGGCCATCTCGGTGCCCAGGGTGATGAAGTAAGGGATGATGGCCACAATGTCAATGAAGTTCATTATGTTCTTGAAGAAATCAGTCTTGCTAGGGCAAGCAAAGAAGCGCACCACCAGCTCAAAGGAGAACCAGATGATGCACAGGGTCTCCACCACAAAGAAGGGATCTGTGAAGATATTGGATTTGTAGACCTGGGTGGTGTTGTCAGTGCGGTGCACTGTGTACTCCTTGTCCTCCTTCAGCTCAGGTAATGTCTCTAGGCAGAAGATCACGATGGAGATGAGGATCACCATGACAGAGACTATGGCAATAACCCTTGCCGGCCCAGAGCTCTCTGGGTACTCAAAGAGGAGCCACACTTGGCGCTGGTACTCCCCCTCCGGCAAGGGTCTCTCCTCATCTTTAATGAATCCTTCGTCTTCCCGGAACTTCTCCATGGCCTCCTCGCCCAGCTCATAAAATTTGATCTCCTCAGAGAACATGTCCAGGGGGACATTGACAGGCCGGCGCAGCCGCCCCCCGGACTGGTAGTAGTAGAGGATGGCGTCGAAGCTGGGCCGGTTGCGGTCGAAGAAGTACTCGTTGCGCAAGGGGTCAAAGTAGCGCATGCGTTTCTTGGGGTTGCCCAGCAGCGTGTTGGGGAACTGGGCTAAAGTCTTCAGCTGCGTCTCGAAGCGCAGTCCCGCAATGTTTATCACCACGCGCTCACAGCACTCGTGGTCGTCGTGGGCAGCGGGCTGGTAGCTATCCTGGGGGTGGCCAGGTAGCGCAGAAGTCTCGTCCATGTTCTCTCCAGCCATCACGGTCATGGTGGCACACAGGAAAGGGGACCAAGGGGCAGGGGAGAAGTGAGGGAAAGGGAGGAGGAGGAGGAGG
>VRYO01000369.1:6154004-6170181 GCA_009812075.1 Sialia sialis
GACAAATCCTGCGGTCTACCCAGATGCGCAGCTTATATTCAGGTGCGGCTTATGATTGTGAAATTATTGTATGTTCCTGTAAAATCTCAAAAGCAGTCCTTGCAGTGGGTCCTTGCAATACACAACCAAGAAGCCAGCTTTGGGAAGTCTGAGTAGGCTCCTGTGTGAGTTCATTTGCAGGATGATTCCATCCCATATAAAAAGAGTCTGACAGATATCCAAACAAAGCCCGCCTCATACGTCATCGAGCTGCTCAGGAGTGAATCAGAAAGTGGTGGTGTTTTTGAAAAACAAGCCTTGTTATGAAGCCCCAAGCTTGAGGCTGAGTGGTGATGAGTGATGGAATCACATAATCATAGAATGATTTGGGCTGGAAGATCATCTGGTCTGAGATGAAGATCATGTCATTCCACACCCCTTCCATGTGCAGGGACACCTTCTACTAGCCCAGGTTGCTCAGAGCTCCATCCAGCCTGGCCTGGAACACTGCCGTGGGATGGGGCAGCCACAGCTTCTCTGGGAAACCTGTGCCAGGGCCTCAGCACCCTCACAGGAACAATTCCTTCCCAATATCCAATCTAACCCTGCTCTGTGTCAGTGTGAAGCCATTGCCCCTTGTCCTGTCACTCCAGGCCCTTGTCAAGAGTCTCTCTCCATCTTTCCTGTGTCTCCCTTCAGGCACTGCAAGGCCACAGTGAGGTCACCCCAAAATCTTCTCTTCTCCAGGCTGAACAAACACATTCAGTGGAATTCTCTAAGAAAACAAAGTGTTCCTTAGGGACTCAAGTCATAACAGGATATCCCAGTGATCAAATAATCTGCCAGTCTTGCCATAGCCATAATCACAGCAGAGCTACAAAATAAGAGCTAGGTTTAGCCCTAGTTGAGCTGCAAGGTCACCTGCAGCAGATCTCCAGAAACACTCATTAACAGCAACATTAGACTGCAGCAATGGAAATTTGAGTTTATAGCAGAGGATATTTTAAGGCCAGTGGGCAGTTGCAAGCTCGTGATGAGTTGCCATGAAATATGGGACATTATCACTTGGTTTCATGATAAAGGACCCAGAAAGACCATCCACCACTGAGCAAGCCATGTGGAGGGAGAAGTCCTCACAGGCTTCATTTAGCCTTCCCAGGAAGTGTTGCCTTATTGTTTAAGCAGTCTGATGCCTGCCTCAAAAGCTGACTGCAGACTTGAAATCAAGGCTACCAAAACATGACAGTCTGTCGGCACTCTCAGTGTTACTGAGGGGATGTTCTTGAAAAGGAGAGATGTAAAGGAGAGATGTGAAGAGACCTACAGGGAAAGGAATAGACTGTACATCAGAGGCAGTGAAAAAGAAAAACAAGAGTTATCTGCATAAAATGAGAACCTTCACTGATGCCAGAGCAGTGTCTACAGGATTGAAGTCACCAGTCTTCAGCAGTAACAGAAATCAGGCTCAGTTAGATGAATCAAATTCAAAAGTATTCAGTGTTTCTTATGAGTTATGGCAGCAACTTACACTGGATTCATGACTGTCTTTATCACACCTGACACAATGTGAACGCTGGGATTGTGATCATGTGTGCTCCCAGCAGAAACTAAGACATGCACTGGAGGGATTCCCAGCACCAAGCCAGTGGCTGAGAGCAGTTTTTACAGGAACTGGAACTGCTGACGAAGAAGGAGCCCCAGCCATGATTTCAGACCCTCAGAACAGCACATTAGACTGAATGCAGATAAGCTGAAGCTTTCAGAGAACAGTGAAATCTATGAACTCTTCAGTGTTTCCAGTTATACCTCAAAAACCTTAGAGCCACAAAGGAAATGTCCAGAGCAAAAGTGGTGAAGGATTTCTAGTGGTTCATAGAGAAAATAAGCTAGTAGATTCTTCTTTTTGTCCTCCTGCCTCTCAGGACAAGAATTATCAAAGAAGATATCACATAGAGACAAGATTTAGCAGCAGCCAGGGCCCTGTGTGATAGGGGAAAGGCAATCCAGTGCAGGGAACCAGTCCCAAATTGCTATAAACCCCTGCAACAGAGTGAGCCACAAAGTCTGGTGGAGCCCTGTTGGAAATAGAAAAGGTATCAAGCTCTTATAAAGCTGTGTGAAAGCAAATCTTAGAATGGAGAAATAAAAGAAAGTTAAAGATGGAAGGACAAGAAACAATAGGGCTAAGATCTGTGTAGAGATAGGCCTTGAGAAATATGTTAAGATAGTAGAAATATGTAAGCTTAATAATGAAGCTTTTTCCATTGTTTTAAACTATCACAAGTAAGCACTGTTAGAAGTAAGATGTACATGTAAGTTTACTAATTTGCTTTAGCAAATGCTTGTCAGCTTTTCACATTATGCTATTGGCAAAAAAGCACTTAAAAGACCATGTAACTAAGAGAATTTTGTCTGCCACTGTAGCAGCTGAAGATGTTTCCTTCTCCTGTTCTAGGCTTTGTAAAATAAGCTTGATGATTATGATGGAATGAAAGCTTTGAGACAGCTGCTCCAGCAGTCCCATCCCATTTTTGTGTGTATATATATGTACATAGAAGAAAAAATTGCAGATCCTACAGAGCCCTGACACAACCAGGATGGAGCCAGATAAACAGGGTGCTGCTTGGTGGGACAATCCCAGTGTGTCTCTCTAGGGCACTGAAGATGCAGCATGAGCTCCAGCAGAAGGAGAGCACACTGAGGAGGTGCTGAGTGCTCCTGGAAGCTGTCTGGGTGCAGGGATAAAGGCATGGAACCACTCTGTGTCCAGAGCTCTGCTGGGAGGAGGAGGGAGCACAGGCACTGCCTGTCTCATTATAGGCAAAGGATTGCGTGTTTGTGTCTCTGTGTGTGTGCACATGTGCAAGATGGGATTTTATTAAAAGCAGGACAAGCAGTAATCCCTGAGGATAAAAGAGCTGCCACCAGGAAATTAATAACTTCATACCTAGAGGGTGCTTTATTGGAGCCAGGCTATTCCACTGGCCAGGCACTGATGTGCACTGGGTAAACACTGATCAGCTGGGATTTTCCTGCCATTCCAGGACACCTTTGCAAATGGCCATTTTAAGGACAGGGGATGGGTGATTGGCTTTCTGGGAGCTGGCTCTGGAGAAAGCTCTGGCAAGAGCTGACCAGGAGTGGAGCAGTGCCTTCCCAGTCTGACAGCCTTGCAGCCCTGCTCTGCCACGGCTTGTAGCACTCTGCAGCAGAATTTGTGCCATTCAGCATTTCACAGGTCAGAACTGAGCACCAGATGTCTTGCCATGGGTATCAAAAATGAAGAAGAGTGAGAGCAAACAAAGGTGGCAGCATAAACAGTGCAGGGACTGATGGTCAAAGCAAGGCAGTCAGGAAAGCAATCCTTACCTGCCTAAGCTGGGACCCAGCAAAGCTTTTCCTCTAAGACTAAACAGGGAATTACCAATGCATCTACTGAAGGAAATGTGTGGAGGAGGGTGGGTTACAGTCCTGAAGTCCAGGTTTTAGAAGCAGTTACACTAAACAAGTCACTCACAGTAAAGTAATGGAGAAAACAGAAGGTCATTTGCATCTACTGCTCAGAGTGGAGCAGATACAAAGACAGGCAGAGAGCAGCAGCACAGGTAAGGCCAAAGGAAAGCAGCTGCAGCCTGGCAGGGATCATAGGTGGCAGCTACAGTGGCAAGAGAGTGCTGAAGGAAGGCCAGAGGTAGCTGCAGAGCTGGGAGAAATGTCATGGCACTGCCTGAGCAGAGACCAAACCAGAAAACATCAGCACCAAGGGGCTTGTGCAGCACAGCCACAGCAGCAGGCAATGTGGAAATATAAAAGATATGGGGGCAACCAAAAGCCTGGCGATAAGGGGGTCCTTATCTCTTGTGGGCACTCAGGATTTCAGCCCCAGCTCTAAGCCTGTAGAAAGCCTGAAAGAACCACACAGGGACAGAAAATGCTGAGCAGGTAGTTCTGTGTCTGTGGCAGAGGGCTGGAAATGCTCCCTGCTACTGTTGTCCTTCCCTGATGAAAATTCCCAGTGCAGGTTGCTCTGCAGAGCTGCTTTGGCAGCAGGGCTTCCTCTTGCTTTATTTTCAGCATGCAGGTGTGTTTCAAACATATACTTGCCTTAGAGCCCAAATTTAGAGTTCCAGTTGCATGTCCTCTTTCGGGAACAGGGTTCTTGCTGACCTGCCTGCCCAGAATGTTTCTTGTCTGCTGGAGAGACAGCTCAAGTGAAGCAGAAGCAATTATTTACAGAAAAAGAAAGAACTTGACTAAACAAAAACACCGGCAGCTACCGCATATTAAAGTGAAAGACCCAGATGCTTTGAAGCCTTGTCCCCAGGTGATTTTCAGTGCTTCAGAATAATTTCAAGTCTTACCCAAAATGAAGACAGGGAGGCACCCCTCAGACACCACCAGGCCATCAGTGTCCCATCTTTTCTGTGCCTTGGGCACCACTGTTGTTCCAGCTCCTCAGACTTGTTTTTTTTGTGTCTCGTCCTGCTTTATATCTGGGCCAGGGTCTGTTCTGGACTCAAGAAGTTTGTGACCTATTCCCTTCCTGGAGCCTCTTCTGTGCTGGCTGTGGCAGAAGGGAATGGTCTGCTTCCTGTTGGTTGTATTCCTTGAGTGCTTTGTGAGATTGTAGCTCTTGAGTTTTGAGCACCTCTTTTTATGATTTATTTTCACTTGAAGTCTCAAAATCAAGTCTCATGGAGTTTAAAATGCCACTGAGTGCTTAGTGAGCACATTCCAGTAGGGCCATTACACTTCAGACAAATCTCTCCCTCCCTATGTGGCAACTTGCTGATTTATTTACAAATTGCTTGCCTTTAGAATTTCTAAAGCTGTTGTCCTTTTACATCCTGCTCTTCAAATCTTTGTGCACTATGTAGGAAAAGAGAAAGGACATTCAGCTGGTACCTCCTGTCTGTGTCCAATTGCCTCAAGGCAACAGGCAGCCAGTTAATATTCAACATTTAGAGCAGTATTTTCTGTCTTCAGCAGTGTCTAAGGACTGATCCCAGGATAATGATCCCATTGTACTGTGTAGCAGAGAAATACATTTTTACCATGAGCCATGCCAGGAAGAGCCTTTCAGCAAGGGGCAGGCAGCCATGAGCGTGGCAAGATGGATGTTGTAGGGCAAACATAGCAGCACAGGGCAAAGCACCTTGCCAGCAGCTACCTCTAAATGTTCTGCTAATACCAGTTTATGTAAAAGGAGAAGACACACTGGGATGCTCCAAACCTGAGCCAGAATATCAGACCACTGTTCTTGCCCAGTCTTACCAAATATCTGCTTTTCCTACACCCTGATATGTGCTTTGGAGCAGGGAATCACTGCCAGAGCCACATCACCAAAGCAGCAGAATCCTTGGCAGAGATCTCAGCCTCTGGGATGTGTGGCAGGAGCCAGCAAAACCCACTGGTGGAAGGAAGTTTGGTGTCTGCCTGAAACCTCAAGGTGATCCATGTTTGATCATTTGGTTTCACAGCCTGTCTTAATCATAATCTTTGATTTCCCTCGTGCTTACTGATGCAATTAAAAAACATAAACAGGTTGTTGTTCTTGAAAACATAAACTGTTTTACAGTTTAAAAGCCAGAGGTGGTGGTTGCCTCTGTCCTCACCAGCCAACATTTTACCTATGGAAATTTCCATGGCCTGGGTGAAGTGAAAAGAATCTCACCCACCTTCAAGGGCAGGTAATACCTAACCATCCGGGCCTCCAGTGTCCTGGCATGTTTTGCGCGTGGCAAATCCATCCCTTTTCTCCTGTGAATGAATATGGATTTATTTAGAGTTCCCAAACTATGGATGGATTTCAGGGTTCCCTTATGAAAATTTTACCTAGACCTGCCTGAGGTTGCTGTGTGTGGTTCAATGGAGCCAATTTCCTGCAAGAGCAAAGCAGTAGAAAAGTGATTATGATACTTCGTTTGACTGATAAAAAGAGCTAGAAATATAATACCAAGAAGCTATATCAGATGATATCTTCATCTGCAACACTATTTCTGTGTTTGGGCATCTTGTATTGTGGGGAAAATGCAGAGATTGAAAATGGATTAAATATAGCAGCTAAAGATGGTGAATGACATAGGGGAAAAAAAAGAAAATGTGCAAAAATAATGTATTTAAACAAAAGCCAAATCCTTCTTTGATTGGTGTCTGCAAATTATTAAATTGATCGCAAATTATGAGTAGTTTCAGGTTATCCTCAGCTGTGGATTTTAGAGTTAACCTTGTTAAAAGAATGATCACCCTTCTAACACACAGGCATCTGTGACTGTGCATATCTCATTGGATTGCTACCAGCTGGAAATCAGAGCGTGGAGCAGAGCTCTGACCTTTGTGCTGCAAAATCAGAGGAAACAACCAACTGAAGGAGATAAAGAAGAATCCTCCTCATTGAGGAAATGGTACAGGAATCAAATTCACTTGTGCGAAGATTCACTTTGCCAGCCAGCCCACCAAGGCAAAGAACTCCACCTAATCAGCCAGCCACAGGGAGGATCTGGGAATTTTCACAGAGCACTGTGAGGAATTGGCACAGCACGGTTTGGAGGGTCCATTTGCTGTGGAATTCTGTTTGTGGAAGAGCTGTAGGAGCAGACCAGGCTGCTCTTTCATTCTAGCCAGGGAAACAACAAAGACATCCAGTGACATTAGCACTGAGTAAACACAGAACAATACAAGGAGCTCTTTCCTCTCATAATATGGAAGTCACCACTGTATTGAGGACAAGCACAAGTCATATGTTCCTCTTAAGTCCTACTTAATCCCTGCTTTGAGGATTTAAAGGACATTCAAGTGATTCATAAACCCTGTGCATGTTGTCTGCACCAGAATGACTTTTTTACCCTCCACAGAGACAGCTGAGCCATGGGGAATTCTACAGTGGGTCTCATCCATGGAATGATGCTGTTGTTTTTTAGGAAGGCCTTGCTGAGGCTCTGTCTCAGTTGCAGCTGTAGCTTTAACATCTGACATCCTGGTAATCCAAACTTACGGTTTATGGTGTGCCTTGATTCCCCACAGGGTTCTGCAAGTAATTTGTTTGTCTTACTGGTATCATTGCATATCTGGCTGGGAAAGTAAGTCAAGGAGGAGCTTTGCATCAAGCACAAGCCAGGAATAAAGGCAAGAGGTCTCTTCTGACAGTTCATTGATCTGAGCCAGCATCACCAACTTCCTGGTTAAAAAAAAAAAAAAAAAAGAAAAAAGGTGATAGAAAAATATCTGCTTGTTTTCAGAGAAAATATCCAGTTGGAAAATGGGCTGAAATCAGCAAGACAATCCCTAAATGTTGCTACTTTTGAAGGCAACAACCAAACTGTGAAAGATGGTTTCAGATACTTTTTGCACAATGTGTGTGAATTTATTTTTGCTTGGGTTTTTGGTTTATACCTCGTTGTGGTGATCTGTTCTTGTTCCTCTTGCATATTTTTTTGCAGGTTCCTTGGCAGTGGCTCCTGCATCTATCACAGCTCTGTTCTGCAGCACACAGCAGAATGGAGATTATTCAGATCTATAGTTCTGTCAAATGACACTCCTTAAGATGTTATGTAAGCTTTAAAAGGTGAATTTATGCTCTGGCATATACACCTCTTTGTGCCCGAGGCACTTTGATGTATAACAATCTTTCAATAAAAGGAAATAAACACCTACACCCACCACTTGTTGGGGCCATGAGCTCTGAGAGTTATTTTGTAGAGCGACTGATACCTTCATACCTCCTTTGTTAAAAGGAAAAAACAAAATTAGGAGAGACAATTTACAAGGGGCTGAAGTGACAGGATGAAAGAGAGTGGCTTCACACTGACACAGAGCAGGGCTAGACTGGATATGAGGAAAAAATTCTGTGAGAGTGGTGATGCCCTGGCACAGGTTTCTCAGAGAAGCTGTGGCTGCCCCATCCCTGGCAGTGTCCAAGGCCAGGCTGGATGGGGTCTGAGCAACCTGGGATAGTGGAAGGTGTCCCTGCCCATGGCAGGGGATGGAACTGGATGATCTTCAAGGTCCCTTCCACCCTCAGTTATTCTGTGAGTCCATGAAATTCAAACACATTGCAAGAAGCAGAGAAAAACTGTACTGAAAAAGAATCGGAGACAAACTCTACACAGAGTACAGTAATTTCACGCCTACAAGGTGCACCGGAGTATAAGGAGCACTTCTGGGTAGCCAGCAACTCCCCGTACTTTGTCCATATATAAGGCACACTTCCGGCTTTGGATCGAAACTTCAGTCAAAAAGGTGCAGCTTATACATGTGAAATTACTGTAATTTAATTTTTTCATCCACAGAATAAATTCTAAAACCTAGACAGAGTTCTAGATGCTGGATTGTACTCCCAGAAGCCCAGGTTCTCACTTGTGACCCTCAGCAGCAGTTTTAGCTTGGACCACACACTTTTCTTCCTCTTCCCATCTTTCATCTTTTCTTTCCTATGTAGGCTGGAGTCTCTGTGGATCAAGAGCTTGCATGTCCACGTCCTTGTGATACGTAATTCAGGTGGCCCTGATCCTGTGCCAGTAGAAAAAAATAAAAATCTCCAGTTTGACACTCAGCAACACAGCTGGAAAGTTGGAGTTGTTTGTTTCTAATGGAGCATAACCTCTGGCTCTGTCCAGCTTTGATCACTAAAAGAAAGAAATCTTTCCCAGGTCCTTTTGTACTGCTTCCCCTGCTGTGCTGTTCTTTTTTGCTCCTAGATATTTCCCCAGTTGTGGCAGGAACTCCCAGCTCTCTGTCCCTGCTGGGGGTAAATGGTGCTCCCTGCCAGCAGAGGTGTCCTGGATGCAATTATAAACCAGAGGGATCTCTTATAGTGTGGGGAGTATTGGCATTTACTCTGGACATTTAGCAAGAACTGGTGATCCAAAGCTTGCTGTCCCCACTGCACCCCTCCTTTCCATCAAAACTCCTCTGGAGTTCTCTCCTTTAACTTCATCTTCCATGCTGGTGCACCTTTGGCTTTGCAGCAGATGGCAATGCAGCACTGCCCGCTGCCAAGACCAGCCAGTTCATTTTCCCATCTGACTATGAAGCAGCAGAAAGAGAGGGAAAAAAAACAAAACCACTTGGCAGCTGATCTGTGGCAGGTTATCTCCTGTTGTGGGGCTCCCAGCATTACGAGCATATCGATTCCAATAACTCAGGAATAAGCAAAAGGAGAAATCCAGAGACAGCTGGTCCTTACTGACATGGTGGACATAGTCCTGAAGACAATCTACAGAGTCAGCTAAAAATTCCAACCTCAGATCCCTAAGCAGCTCAGATTTTCCCCTGCTTTTCCCACAGGAGGGGCAGAGAATGACCCTCATTGCAGCACAAATGGAGTATTTTCTTGGCTGCTCTCTCCACCCACTTTCATCACATTGTGGCTCAGCATTAGCCTGGCTTTTGGGCACATGATGCTGTGGGATTAAAAACTTGAGTTGTTAGCAGATTAGTCCAATCAACTTTCAGCTGTGACAAAAACAAAAGCAAACTTCAAATGGGGAAGCAGGTATCACAGCAAGGAATGCACAAGATATCCATGGGTAGATTTAGTTCAGTTTAAAACATCCATTTTATTTCTCATTCCCTCGATGTGCTTTTCATCATTGCAATAAAGGCAAATCAACAGCTTTCAACTTGCTCAAGCCCACACTGAGTTAAAACTCGTATTTTATCAAGGAAGAATTTGCCAATTTCCTGTTTTTTGGAGCTAAGTAGCATTTTCCATGGGCCACTTGTTTTGTCTTCAAAATAACAACCAAAGCTTCATAAATACAAGCACAAGCCTCCTTTCCCTCTGAATCTCTCTTAGAAAATAAACAGGGATGGACACTTCAAGATGATGGTTCCTGTTCCAAGACCTGAAAAATTTTACAGAAATCCCTCTTCCTGCTCTTCTGCCTTCAGGCTGTGGCAGAAGGGAGCTGTGGAGCCAGATTCCAGCTCTTGGTGCAGTGCAAAGCCATGGCTTTGCTACTCACTTAGGATGCCAGAAGAGTGAAAAAAGGGTCAGGAAGTTCAGGTGCAGCCTCAAGGAACAGCCTCCAGCAGCAGGTAAGTGGGCAGTACTAACAGACAGAGAGCATCATCCTTTTCCTGGGAGCTTGACAAAGTTTTCAAAGAAAACAGTATTTCTGATACCAATAGAGTAAATGCAAAACTCTTTTGTGAATCAAATTAGGGAAGAGATATTGACATTTCAACATCCCCCCCAAAAAGTGAATGCATTCAAAACAAACAAACAACAGGAAAAAGAAAGGGATATGAAAACATCATAGCTAAAATATGCCTTTCATGTTCTTGTGTCAGGATCTGAATTATTACAGATCAGCAGTGTGCTATCCTGCTGCATACTTGTGATACGTCCATAAGAAATTTTTGTTTTGACTCAAAACCAAAACAAAACAAAACAAAAATCCCATGCAAACTATTTCAGCTAAGTACAAGGGATCATTTTGTATTTCCAAATACACAGAAAACTCAAGTCACTTGCAGTCAAAATTACCTTTCCCAACCCAGTGGCATTCATTTAGGCTCTGCAGTGTTTTTGCTGAGCTGTGCTGGAGTTCTGACTCGTGTCAATCAGGATTTTTGTGTGCAAACAGAAATAGCTTGTCTGTGCAACAGAAATAGCAAGCAGAAGTGTGTACCTAGAAAAGACTGACCTAGCTGAGAAGTTTAAGTTGATTACCTTGGAATACAAACCTGAGAAATTAAGAAGAGTGTTTTCCTGTGCTGCTTTTACTGTGGGTGAAGCAAGAGCAGAAATTCAGGGTGGACAGCTGGAAGTTCATTTCAAAGCACAGCAGTTAAACTCTCCAAAGCTTCCAGAGACCAACAGCATTTTATTTTCCTGAGCTGCAAGAACCTGCTGGGCACAAAAGTCCCTACATGGGGGAACACAAACATTGGCCATCTGGATATAGATAAAAAGACAGTGCAAATTACAGGCTTCAGTAATGGTGTCTCAGACAAGACTCAGTGAAACAGGAAAGTGTGGACAGAAATCTGATGGTTAATTCTAAAGATTTTTCTACTCAGTGCATCAGATTGACACATTCACATGCCTCAGATCTTTGGAGACAAGTATTTTCTTAAATATTTATTGGCTTATAGACGCTGAACTTCTATCTCCAAGCTACCATTGTGTAGTTGTGGGGTTTTTCCCCTTCTGTTATCCCAGCGGTGCCACTGCTATCCCTGAAGGGCTCAGCCTGGGCCAGTGGCAGATCCATCCTGGAGCCACCTGGAATTGGCTCTGTTGGACACGGGGGAAGCTTCCAGCAGCTTGTCAACCCCACTATGAAAACTACAAAACCAATGCACCCCAAAATACAAATAACCACAGTGCAATGTTGTATATTTTTCCTCCTCTGTGTATTTTTCAGGCTTAAATGAAGCTGATTTTAGAATATTACCTGTTCAAGGTAAAGCTAGGAATAGCTTCCCTGCCAGAAGCAAGCTAACCAGGGCTGGCCCTTATGGATCTGTTTGTATGATGCAAATGTGCAAAGATGGATGCGGAAATAGGAAAAAATCTTTTCACACAGGCTCTTCATTTGAGCTTTCTTGTCCATAAGAGAGCAGGGTTGCAAAGTTCAGTGGCGTAAACTTAAATTGTACTTTTCTGTGACTTTCCCAGTGAGATGCTATATGTCAAAATATGATCTCAAACAGGCTAATTTGCTTCAAGGTGTTACCTTTTGCTAGCCAGGATTTCTTTATCATTTTCAATCTAAACCTGCTCTTGGTCAGTGTGAAGCCATTGAAAGTCATACCAGGGCATCCTACTATAGAGAGGATTACAAAATATGTCATATAATGTTTATCCAGTCACAGCCAAAATAATATACTTTAATTCACAGGACAACTCACAGCACCAGTGTGGGATGATAAAAAAGTGGAGAAGACTGCAGAAAATTCCTCCTGGTTTACTAGGAGAAGGAGCATGAACAGAGACTCTTGACAAGGGCCTGGAGTGACAGGACAAGGGGCAATGGCTTCACACTGACACAGAGCAGGGTTAGATTGGATATTGGGAAGGAATTGTTCCCCATGAGGGTGCTGAGGCCCTGGCACAGGTTTCCCAGAGAAGCTGTGGCTGCCCCATCCCTGGCAGTGTTCCAGGCTGGATGGGGCTTGAAACTGGATGATATTTAAAATTCATTCCAACTATTCTGTGATTCTGGGAAAGTTTTTCCAGGTGGTAAAACCACCACCCCCTCAAGCTGTAAAATTTGAATGAAACAAGACAGGCCAAACATTGCTTTAACCTTTTGCTCTTTGGATTATATTACCAGCTCTACCAGGCTTGAGTGCAAGGAGCTTAGCTCTGAGCTTTAGTGTGACTAATCTCATCAGAGACTGCTGTGGCAGCCAGGCTCCCCTAAGACACACGATGGGGAGGATCTCAGGGAATAAGGGAGAGGCAGATGGGGAAGCCCCGCATAAATCATAAAGAATATGAAATAAACATTCAAGAGCTCAATAAAAATCTCAGATTAAAAAAACAAACAAACAAACAAATAAACAAAAAAACCCCAAACACCCCCCCCCCCCCCCCCAAAAAAAAAAAATATAACCCCAAAAACCAAAAAAAAACTACATCTAGTCTCAGGTTGTTTTGCACCTGAAAATATCAAAACCCCATTTCCTTTCTTTCATAGACTGAGGGAATATAGATTTATACCAGAAGAATCTAATGGGGGCACAAACTTGTATGGGACATTTCTTGATGGACTTTCCATGAGTTTAAAATCCATTTTGCACTTCAGAAGGGCTACATTAGTAGTGGCAAGTTCACCAAATAATGTGACTCCCTCATCCTGAAAATTACTTTTAATTGAACCTCAAGGCAGCAAAGTTACCTTAGGAAAAGATTCATTAAAACATTAAGATTTCTAAATTTTCTTTCTCACAGGAAAAAAGAAAAAAATCACCTGGCTGGAAATAATAGCATGATAAGAGAGGATGTCTGGCTTAGATGGTGATGAAGACCCAAAAAGCGAGGGCATTTCAGGTTTTCCTATGGTTTCCAACAGAGACCAAGCAAGAAATTTGTACCATAGACCGAGGCAAAAGATCCAGCCCAGTGGGATAGATGGGAAGAGATCCTGGGCAAGGTTATGAGTTCCAAGAGAGAAAAGTGTATTGTTGGGAATCTGCTGTAACTGTTCTGTGGCTACAAGATTCCATTTCATGTAAAATGTACTTTCTCCAGTAATTTTGATCTGTATGCTAGGAACTCACCTGTTAAGGCAGCATTTTCTAAGGGGAAAAAAATAAAAGACAATCTCATGGAAAACTTGGGTTTCTAAAAGTATGCAGGCACTGAAAAATGATAGTCATGAAGATTGGACAAAACCACATCATGATCTCAATCCAGAGATGGGCCTGACCTTGGTCAGATCTATTGCAAGGCATTTCAGAAGAACAGGGAGAGCCAGCTGGGAAAACACAAAATTGCCTGAAAGAATACATGTTTATCTACTCATGTCTGCCCATCCATCCATTCATTGATTCTGTGCACACCCTGGCAAGACACGCTTCCAGCTTCCTTTCTTTCCCCCTCACACATCAATCCAGGCAGTTACTGGACATGATAATTGTAGTAAGCTCTTAAATCCCAATAAATACTACCAAGCTGGCTACTCAGAGGCTTCCATGCATCGATTTTTTAACACAGTAATGATGATTACACTGTATTGCATCTGAGTATTTTCAGAGGTTTCCTCTTGATTAGACTTGGGGAGAGGGAGGAAATACTATCAGAAATGGGAAGGAGATCTTTCAGCCTGGAAAGAGGTTATGTTTTCAAATTTTGGTTTTCACAACAGTGGCAGAACAATAAACATTTGAGGTTCCTGGTTTTAGGCTCTGACGTTCCTTCAGTGACAGAGAAATGATGCTTCTGCTGCTGTGAGGGCTCTGGAGCAGCCAGTGCTATGGAAACTTAGTTTATCACTGGCTAACCCATGTCCTGCAACATGAGTTCAGTTTCTTAGGCTGTACTTCCAAAAGGGCCAAAAGCTTGGCTTGCTGTTCACGGTTGTGTCTAAATTTCATTGCCCAAGTGGAAATGCCCAAGGTTTTCACTACCAAGAGCAAAATCAGAGCCAGGATGGGGGACACTGGAAGCAAAATCAGGGATGTAGCACCTCCCACCCTCCACCTGAAGGTTGGCCAGACATTGCCTCAGAGTTACATCAGTCCTACCTGCCCCCTCTCTCCATCCCACCTGGCCAGGAAAATCATGCAGCTCCCTGCACAGGTCACCACAAAGTTTAGGAGACACAAACTAGTTCCTGTTCTGGCCTAAACTCACAGAGCTCAAATGCTTCCTCTGAGGGAAATGCCTTCTGAATCTCCAATTTCTCATGATTCAGAACTTACTCAGAGCCCTTCTTTCCAGCACAACTCTCAAAAGGCACCATTCAGTTTTGCTGCCTCAAGATCTTTCTATTCTGCATCAGCAGCAGAGTAGGACCAGGATGAGGAGGGAAACACACAAGATGAGTGAACATTTGGCAGTCCAAAAGGCTGAAAAGTGAGGAAGGGATCCTGGCACATGATGAGTCAAGGAAAAAAAAAGTCAGGAGTCAAGAAAAAAAATCTAGGAAGGGTTGGTACGACTGCACATGAGGGGAGAATGCACTAGGTGGAGAAGGGTTGCAGGGCTCCAGCAGTATTGCAGGGGCTATGAAATCTTTAAAGGACTGTGGGTCAGTAGAGTGAAGTGAGGTTTATCAGATCCTTCTCCTGAATCCAGTAAGTCACTCTTACAAAAACTGGGTATCAACAAATACATCAAAACCAGGTGATTCACTCCGTTTTGGTTGCTGTAAGGGTCATGGAGTTCTGTGTACAGCAAACAGTGATTCACAAAGGATGAGTAAGGCCCAGCAGTGTGTGGCTAGAGCAGTGGAAACCTGCCAAGGTTCTCAGTGTCACAGGACTGGAGTGACGTGACATGACAATCCCTTGTCCTCCTTATTTCCCACTGAAGTTTGTCCAGACTCTGGCCATAATCAAGGCCCCTTGGACACCCAAGTCATTTTGAACCAAGACACAGCTTCTGATTATGGGCAGAATTGCTTCTGAAGGGCAAAAATAAAAAATATCATGAGTACTGTAGCTCTTGGTAGAAAATGAGGCTCTGGTTCTGTGTGACACTGAGGGCAAAACAAGAGTTTAGACAGCAACTACTGTTCCTGTCTAGGAACAGCAGTATCAGGTGTCTGCAAATGTGTGTGAGAGGGACCAAATTAAAGAAGCCAAAGATATGTCAGCTGAAGAGGAAATCAGCTGAAAGAGCCAGTCTTAGTTTCTTCAGCAAACTGCAATTCAAAGGCTTGATCAGTGAAGATATAAAAAGGTAGGTTTTGTTATTGAGGCTATTTTATATTCCTGCTGACTAGTCTACAAAAATAATATTTATGTTTCTACTGCTTTGAAATGTTTTATACCTTCCAGCCCATGTTTATTTGTTGCTTGCATCCCTACTCACTTCTACTGACACTGAATATACACAGAAAAATAGCTGTGTTTATAAATTCCAGCATCTCCCTCTGTGGAAGACTCCCAGAGCAGGACATGGCAGCTGTTTAAGCAGCACACAACACCCCTGTGCACCACTGCAGGGTATGAAGGAGTGCAGATCCCCACATCCCATTGCCATTGCAAGCTGAAAGCACAGATACTTAGGCTATAATTAACCACACTGAATTTGAGCAGTAAGCTGAAGTTAATGGTCCTACAACACTTGAGAAAAGTGTAATTGATCTCTTAGAGAGCGTGAGTGATTAGGACATGGGTTTGTGTCACTGAGGAGGTAGTGCTGTCAGCACCACAGCATCCACTAGCAGTGTTCACAGGGCACCCCTTCACCCTAATGAAATGGATGTGCTTCATCTCCTATATTTGCCAGCACCTTATAAAAATTGACCTAGGCTGATTCCATTGCCTTTTGTGTTAGTCACAACCAGAGGAACTGCTCAAATTCATACATCTCAAAATAATCCATTTCCTGCTCCTCCCAAAGTCAGGTAATGCAGCTGTCCCCATTTCATTACACCTGAGTCAGAGCTGCAGTAAATTGCATCAAACACCAAGAATTGCTGTGGGGCTGCACCCGAGGTGATGAAGCCTGAGCCACTGAGGATATGGCAAACTGAGATCAAAGAATCACTGAATTACAGAATGGTTTGGGTTGGAA